>PITA01011503.1:0-35603 GCA_004023965.1 Spilogale gracilis | reverse complement strand
TTATGATGTTAGCTCACCCAGTATCAATCCCTAGGCAGGAATTCAGAGGATTTAAGTTATAGTTCAATAACAGTCACAACCTCAAGACTATGTTATCTACATCTGTCTGTTCCAAAGGGGAAATAAAGGTGGAGATATTACAATCTAGACCTATCTCATAAAGGCTTTCTTGCCTTTCGCTTTTTTTTCTTGGCTCATTTCCTTCATCTCCTTCCACCACAAATTTTATAATTCTAGATGTATATATGTAAGCACAGACTTACTTTAGGAACATTCTCATAATCAAATTCGTCCCCAGGGTCAGTGCTTACAACTTGTACATAAACTTGTTTCTCAGCATTTTACACACACACACACACACACACACACACACACACACACAGGCACATACATACACAGTAAATATGTTGTTTAGTTTACATAATGGATCATCATCTATATTTTGTATTTATTACTTGCCATTTTTACAATGTATTTAGTAACATGTATTAGAGATCTCTCTACCCTTTATCATTCACTTGTTCCTTCTCAGTATCATACCTCATCACTGTGCACAATATGCTATAGGACACTGTTAATACTGAACTTTTCTTTAGTAATAGGCAAATTATTAAAATTTCGGATTGTTTCCAGTCTTTCTAAATAAAGGGGAAAAAGCTACAATGACTATTACTGTGAATATAAACTTTTCCTTACAATACTATCAGAATACATATATTCCCAAATGTATGTACAAAGTTAATATCTATTTTTGTTATAAATTTCCTCTTGATTTGAACACCAGTCTCTATGTAATTTATATCTCTAGTAGCCATTTCCATTTTTTCTTTTTAGTTCAAATCTTTTCCCATTTGTCTATTGGATATTTTACTTATTGACTTGTAGGATACTAATCCATTCCTTGTTTAGATATCAAATTTGTCAGTCACTCAATTGTTTCAATCCTTTGCATAAGGTGGGTTTCATTTTGCACAATTAGTTATGCTTTCACAGATATAAGTTTTTCTTGATAGTCTCAATTTTTTATATACATAGGAAAGTATTTTCCACTAAAATATTATAAAATTATTCCTGTTTCTTCTATGACTTCTAGAATTATTTTTTATATTTTAATTAACCTAAAAAATTATATTTGTGTATGATTGTGAAATTCGTTAAATTTATTTTTGCTCCAAATAAAATATCAAGTATTTTATTATTATATAATGACTGCTCTATTAGAAACATTCATTAGAAATGTTATTTGTGGATGCCTAGGTGGCTCAGAGCGTTAAGCCTCTGCCTTAGGCTCAGGTTATGATCTTGGAGTCCTGGGATCAAGTCCCACATCGGCCTCTCTGCTTAGTGGGAAGCCTGCTTCCTCCTCTTTCTCTGCCTGCTTCTCTGCCTATTTGTGATCTATTTTTCTGTCAAATAAATAAATAAAATCTTTAAAAAAATGCTATCTACATCATATATTTAAACCCTGTTAATGATCTACACATCTGGTTGTGCTCACTTGTTTTTGTTCTTCAGTTTGTTTATATTACAAAGCTCACACATTTATTTCTATAACTTAATGTTTCAATAGGCTTGAAAGCCAATCTCATTTACTGCTATTTATTTAAATTAGGTTATTTTGCAGATTTGTTAATCCTCTTACAGAATAACTTGGAGAAAGTACATCTTTACAATATTATTTATTCCTATTATATATACTGCTCCCATATAGGACTCTTTACACTTCAGTCTAATTTCATTCTGTTAGTGTTTTACTTAGCTTTTACTAACTTTATTTGTAGGTGAGAATTTCAAAATATTAGCTGCTTTCATGAATGAGATATTTATTGTTTCATTTTTTGAATGATTTATTACTGATACATATTAAGTAAATATTTATTTTAAATATTTATCTTGCAGTTGATCATTCTCTTGATTTCTTTTCTCTGAATGTATTACACTTTGATTTACACTCATATAGTAATGCATATACCTTTTGTCCAAGACACAGTATCTTGTATATGCACGCAATTGTGCATTAAAATTTTAGATGGGGGGAACATCTTGAATGAAAGTGTGACAGTTTGATAATGTGAATTACCTAATTTACAGCTGTACTTAACTAGTCAGGAAGGTCTACTAATATCATTAAGATTTTTGGGTTTTTTTTATATTGCTTAAACTTACTGCAATATTATGCTTTTCCATGTAGAGCTAAATTTATGACCTACAAAATTTCATCTCTATTCTACTTTTCTATGAATTTCACAAGAATTTGCTTGTGAATTATGTTGTTTATTTCCAGCTGTTTCCATCTTCTTAGATGCTTTTAAAACTAAGATGGTATTTTTACTTCTCTGAATCATCATAGTCCTCTGCTCTTATAAATAGAATTTGGGAAAACAGAAGAGCTTTTTACTCCACTGAGCAGTTGTTTGTCTTGTCTTTCTAGGACATGTAATTTAAAAACTTATCAATAAAAGGTGCTATGACTAAAACATTTTGATACATTTCTAGACTCAACAGTGTAATTTTCTACCATTATTAGCTAACCTTAGGAATAAAGATGCTCAATTTTACATATGGGATTGAAATAATTTATGATTTTACCTTGTTTTAAAAGGTATCTAAGTGTTTACTTTTTTGAAATAAAAAATAACTTATAGAAACATTCATTATTATAAATATGTGTACTGAGACAAATTGGAAAAAATCTATTTAAAATAACATAATTAGCTAATTGGTCACAAACCATTCTGTTTCTATCGTATAGAATATGAAGTCCTCATGTCTCTTTCCAGCCAATAATGTAAAGTGCTTTTTATAAAGATAAAATAATTTTATCTGAACTTGAATTTCACATATAAATGAAATAATGCATTATATAATATTTGATGGCATTTTTTTCATTTATCATTATAGATTTATCTCTTTCATTCTGGGGTTATAACCATAACAGTGGTTCTATATTAATGCTATTTAGTATCCATATAACACATGTTGTCCATACTAATGTTGATGGACATTTGATTGTTTCTTTTTAAATTGTGAGTAACAAATATATAGATGTGTGTGTAAATTTATTAGGTAGCTCATAGAATACTTAATGTCTGTGCATTTTCTGAATGTATATTTCACTACAACAGACTGGTTAAAATATAACATTCAGATGTAATGGGAAAAGAGTGATAATCAGAACTTTAAACTCATGATATTTATCATTACATCCATGTCTTTTAGGTCCTAAGAAGCAAAATTAGCCCCTTTCTATCAGTCATCATTAATTTATCCTTTACCTCATACACATATTATTAAAACATTGTTCCTTATAGACTTGTTTAATTTAGAAGATAGTTATGATTTTCTATACATTTATTTAAGTACATAAATCAGTTAATAGGAAGAGAACAGGCACAGGGAATAAAAACATTGGGAAAATACAGCTTGGCATAATATATTTAATTTATTTTAAAATTATATAAACCCCATGCATAATCCAAAGTAATAGAAGTTATAAATAGCATGATGGTTTACGATTTAACATAATGATCATTTATTATAAAATTTACCTTTCAGGCTTTCAGGTAAACCAGAAATACATAGGGGAAAGGTCTCTTGTGGTAGTGGTTGCTTCTTTTAACAGAATTTCTCATAATAATAAAAATAATAGATTAAGAAACTATCATAGTAGATTCTAAATAATTTTGGAAAAGACTAAAATAATATAAGTGGTCACTGAATTTTAAATTAAAATAATTAAAATTTTTCCTTAAGTCTTGACTTAAGTTGTTCCTTTTCAATAGCTTATATAAATATATTTTTTTTATTCCTGAAACAACACCGTAGACTTGCTCATGACCTCCAGCAAGTAACTTACAGGACTAAGCAATTTTGGTTTACCACCTACAGTTTTTTTTGACTAAAATACCCTGCCTCTGCATTTTTATCCTATATTCATGTCTCCAAAACATTCCTAGCATTCTAGATATGATCACATCCATGACTCAACACAATGTCAAACTCTTAAATTCCAAACACTTGGTTATGGTCACCATCGTTTTATAATAACTATCTTCCAACTTCCCTGCATTTGTCTAAAGCAAGATCATTTTTCATAGGCACTGAAGATGGAGAAAATCATAGGGTTATTTGTGAATTAATTCTTGTCTTCTATCCCCATGTTCACAAAGTTAAAAGATGACTTTGGGGAAAATTATATTAAATATATTTTCATTAGCATTATTGGGATATTAATATTATGATCATTTATTTTATTCTGAATAATCTACACAGCACCAAAATGTGACACTGTACTAAAGTAGTACAGAAATACATTTTTAAAAACAACCTTGTCTTTGGGAAGTTTATTATCATGCAGAGGATGGATATAAGCAAAATGGAGAGTTATAAGAAAGGAAGCAAGGAGATCTCAATTGTTTCTAGCATTTGGGGGTGGGGAAGAGATGTTGGAAACTGATCATTAAAAATTTGGCAAAATTGCCTTATAAGTTTTACTCAAGGCAAATGCTAAAAACGTAATGTCACTATATAGTTATATTTTCCATGATCAGGAGTAAAATTCTCTACAAGACTTTGTCTAAAATAGGAGATTACAGAGGATAATACTGGAACAAATATCACAGTATATAAAGTTTATATATAATACGAGAGAACACTGATTGGCAGTTGAGGGAGTCAGATGAGCAGGGAAAGAAAGCCCCCCAAAATACATTATGAAGCAAGTCATCACTGGGCAGTGGTGGTGGAAGAAGAGAAAAAGACTTAATCCCACTGTATAAGCATGGGGAAATAGAGTAGAACATGTTTTGTTATCCCACCAACAAAGCAAGTAGTCTGGGACATCAACCAAATCATGTCTGCCATTTGCTGAGAGCTGCTTCTGGGAACATGAACTCTTTGATAATTGCTGCTTAGCCTGCACGAAGCTTTAGCAAACTGAAAAATCTTACCAGGTAATATATTTCTTTTTTAGTGATGGGCCAAGATTCAATAGCTTTTTGGTGGAAGGCTGTCTAAGAAGGAAGCAGAAAAAGACCCTGAAATCAACACACCAAATCTTTATCTACATATAGAGCAATTCCTCCTAAAGAACTTAGGCTTCATTGAACTATTTCTGCACAGCAAACAGAAGGGCCACACACAGGTAGGAGAGATGGAGACACGGTAGCAACAGGAAACCAGCCCATGATGTAACAACCTATATTAGGGAGAAATATCACTGAGGGGCTTATACACAGATTTGTCCTCTGTAAGGCACAAGCGCGCACACACACACACACACACACACACACACACCAAATAACAGTATAAAGGGCAATTGGACTGTAGGTGAATTCTAGGATGTTTGCTAAATGGTGGGGAACTACTGGAAATCTCTTCTGCAGGGTTGGAGGTATTAGCAAAGACCACTGCTTATTTAACCTAGAATTATATGTTAGAACTAGAAGAACTAGGCAAGAAAAAAAAAAACCTAAAATAAAAGGTATTCATATTGGTAAGGAAGAAGTAAAATTGTCACTATTTGCAAATGACATATAAAAAAAAAAAACCTAAAGGCTCCAAAAAAAAACTATCAGAATAAAAAAAATCAGTAAAGTCACAGGATACCAAATTAACATACATTAATTTGTGTTTCCATACACTAATAAAGATATCAGAAATTAAGATAGACAATCCTATTTACAAATGTATCAAAATGATAAAACACATAGGAATAAATTTGACCAAGGAGATGAAAGACCTATACTCAGGAAATTATAAAACAATGTGAAAGAAATTGAAGAAGGCTTAAATAAATAGTAATATATTCCATGCTCACAGATTGGAAGAACTAATATTGCTAAAGTGCCCATACTAGCTAAAGCAATCTATAAATTCAATGCAATCTTTATCAAAACACCAACAGTACTTTTCACAGAACTACAAGAAAGAATTCTAAAATTTTCATGGATCCAAAACCACACTGAATTGTCAAAGCAATCTTGAGAAAGAAGGATAAAGCTGAAAGTATCACAATCTCAGGTTTCAAGCTATATTACAAAATATAGTAATCAAAACAGTGTGGTACTGAGACAAAAACAGACACATATAAATAGATTAAATAAAAAGCCAAGAAAATAATGCATATATGGTCACTTAATCTAGGACAAAGAAGACAAGAATATATAGTGGGGGAAATATAGTCTTTTCAACAAATGGTGAAGGAATAAGAAACTGAACTGCTGTGTGCAAAAGAATGAAACTGGGCCCCTATCTTATACCTACACAAAAGTTAATTCAAATGAATGAATGACTTGCCTATAAGATCTGAAGCCATAAAAAATATACTAAAAGAAAAAATAGTAAATGTCATTACACTAATCTTTGCAATATATTTTTTGAAACATCTTCCCAGTTAAGGGTAACAAAAGCTAAAATAAACAAGTGATATTACATCAAACTAAAAAGCTTTTGCACAGCAAAGGAAACTATCAACAATATGAAAAAAGCAATCTACGAAAAGGGAGAAAATATTTGCAAATAATAACATCTGATAAGGAGTTAATATCTAAAATACATCAAGAATTTACACAATGTCTGCAAAAACAAAACAAAACAAAACAAAATAACCCATTTAGAAATGGACAGATAACTTGAACAGATATTTTTATAAAGAAGACATACAGATGGCCAAGAGACACATGAAGAGATGTTCAACATCATTAGTTATCAGGAAAATCTAAATCAAAACCACAATGTGGCACTACCTCACAATGTCAGATTGGCTATTAACAAAAAGACATTAAATGAATGATGACAAGGAAATGAAGAGAAGGGAACTGTCATACATTGTTGGTGGGAGTGTGAATCAATGTACCATAATAGAAAACATTATAGAGGTTCTCCACCCCTCCAAAACAAACAAACAAACACAGAAATCCCTTATGATCCAACAACTCAGCTTTCAGGTATTTATCCAGAGAAAAATGAAAACACCAGTTTGAAGAAATATATCAATCTTCATGGCAGCATTATTTACAGTAGTTAAGGTAAGCAACAAAAGTGTCCACTGATATACAACAGAATATTATGTAGCCATAAAAAGAATCAATTCTTGACATTTGTTATAGTATGGATGGACCTAGAGGGTATTATGCTAAGTGAAATGAATCATAAAGGGAAAGACAAATATATTATTTTACTTTTATGTGAATGTAAAAAAAAACAAAATAAAACAAATAAAGAAAGAGAAACCCATAGTTAGTAAAAACAAACATGGTTAACAAAGGGAGAATGAGTTACAGGGGATGAGTAAGTGAATGCGATTAAGAGGTACAAACTTCCAGTTATAAAATAAATAAGTCATGAGAGTACAATGTACAGTATAGGGAATACAGTCAATAATGGTATAATAATTTTATATGGTAGCTACACTTATAGTGAGGATCATATAATGTATAAAAATATTGAATCACTAAGATGCCTACCTGAAAAAAATAGGATATCGTATGTCAGTTATAGTTCAATTTAAAAAAATTAACATGAAAAGATGCAATACCTTTACCTTTACCTTAGAGAAGATAGTTCAGTATACATATTTAAATTTTAACAATGTAGTAACATCTGAATATTTGTTAGATGTTTCTTTCACCCTCTGATGTCCATATATCTAATCATGGCATCAAACTAGAGTATGTATTTGCCAGGTCTATTCAACATCATGCCATACACGAGGCCTCAACCTTGGCCCTTGTCCTATATTTGACCTACTCAACACAGTCTTAGAAAAGAATTCCGCTCAGCTATTTCCCTGATCTTGATATTTCATCAGCTTGGTCTGCCTTCAGCAATAATTCTATTAAGTTGGTTTAGCAAAATTTCTCCTACCCTGAATGTCTCCTCTTAGTACTTTTTCATCCATCAGTTATCTCACACTACCTCTTTGCTATAAAAATCCCCATTTGCCTTTGCTATATTCAGAAGTGAGCTTAGTTCTATGCTGAAATCTGCCCCTTGTTAAAATAGTTACTGAATCAATTCTGTCATTGATGCTTTAATATCAAGCCCTGGCTATCTTATATAGTTCCTTTTGTGGAATATGGTCAGGTGGTAGATTATCTTGTTTACCTAAAAAAAAAAAGAAAAAAAAAAGAAAAAAGAGAAAAGAAAATTCCACTAAATGAATATTTTGATGTTAATTCAGTCTTTTTTCAAGGCAGGTCCAAAATTTCCACCTTGTTTACTATATGCCATATTTTTTTCTCAAGTTTCTAGGAACTAACCCAGAAGAATATTAAGAATCATTCCAGGCTTTCTAAATCATAAACAAGTCCCTATATCAAAAACTATCCAGTATCCAGCTGTATATTCTATGTCTCATCTTCTATTCAACACCCTAAAGGTTCATTTCCAGACATTTCTCCCATTTTCTAACAGGATATCTTAACCAGGTTTAGGAGATTCTTTAAGGTATCATGCTTTCCCCTCCCAAGCAGCGGTAATGTTATTCAATCTATTAGTTTAAACCAGAAATGCTCAAAGTGTACCATGCATCAGAAATACCTGAAAGGTTTGTTAAAATATAGATTGATGATGCTTTCTTCATTACAAGGTTTGGGATGGGCCCTAAGAATTGATTTCCAGTATATTTTCAGGTATATCTGATGCTGTTTATCTACTTTGTAAATTACTTAAGTCAAAGGAATGAGAGAAAGTGGGGACAAATTAGGAATGCAAACAACATTTTAAAGGCATCTGCCTTGGGTGACTACTTTTCACAGCGCATAAGAGAAGGGAATCAGCTCACTGTAATAAGGGAAGACAGACAACCGTGCTGGCCCATATGGTTTAGACAATTTGGGTGTACAAAGGTCTTAGAACAATCTACATAAATATGTCCGTCCTGTGTTTCAGGTGTTTACTTTTTCAATAAACAGTACTATAGTTTAGTTTATATTTTAGTTTTCCCAAAGACTTGCCAGGATTTTGAACTTTACTATTCTCAGAATCATATTTTGAGCTAATTTTTTTAGCATACTCTGCCCTCCAGGAGATGAAGGTGTCTTTAAATGCTGCCATGGAGGGCTTCTGGATTCACACCATACTGCTATAATTTGATATTAAATTGGTTGGTCACAGCTGACTTCCCCTGATTTTCTTTTTCTCAGCATTTCAATGGGAAATAAAAGCTATCCATAAACCCCATTTTAAATGGGGCAAATCAGGTATTGTCTATTCTATCTCCTGCATGGAAATAACATCATTTATTCTCATGTTGTATTGTACAAAGAAAATCGCATCAAACATAACTTCAAGGGTTTGAGAAGTTTAATCCTAAAAGTGCCTGAGGAGTTCTAGAAATGTTTGGCAAAAGGTAATAATGACTAAGTCCATGTTTCTCAACATTAAATATTTGTTTCAATATTCTCTCATTCTCTCTCTTTCTCTCTATCACACACACACACACACACACACACACACACACACCATCTCACAACAAAAGACTATCCAATTTCTTTTCCATTTCCCCATTAAATTCAACATCCTGCATCTATTTCTTAGTGATATATGACAATTTCTTCATCAAAAGATAAAGGCTTAAAATATAAAAGCAAAGCATTTCAACTAGCAATATATTTGATATTATTCATATGCAGATATCCTGCCTAGACACCTCAAAATAACTATACAATTCAGAATAATTTCATAAGTAAAATGGTAGGTTACTGTGGTTTAGGTAAGGGTTTGGATTAAGTACTCCCAGGAACTTCTCTTCTCAGAATCTTTTATACAAAATCTAAGAAACATGCCCAGTCCTCTCTGGTGACCTCATTATCTTCCCAATGTGTGTCTGAGGTGAAGAATGATTTTGTCAATCACTGTCCAGAAGGACCAGTTTGGGCTCTGTGAGAGGATCTCTTTTTATCTTTTAGGTCTTTGATCTTCATGGGGTGCAATTATCAGGCCACTGACTCTTCTGTCATTTTTGTCTTTAGGAAAATACCTTTAAGCTTCAATTTTCAGGTACACTGTAATTCAGACTTTCCTTTATTTTAATTCATGATAATGGTTTAATAGATGTAACACTATTTAATATCAATTTTATCAAACTATGTTTGCTGTTGTGTTTTAATTGTGTAAAATGAAAATTACTTACATATTTTATTTTGTTCCCAGAGCAACAGAAAAATATAGATAATAACTGAAATGGTTTTCCCTGACTCTCTACATTTTCCTAGAAGCCTTACCATTTTTTTTGGAAGAGATTTATCTTTTACTAGTCAAACAAAATATCATGCCAGCAAAAGTCATTTTTTGGCAGTACTCAAATGGAAATGCTTATGATATAACAATTACAGACATTGGGCTACTCATTTATCTAAAAAGCTAAATCATCAGCACAATGTACAAATTGTAACCACTCAGTTATATTTTACGAGAGACTTTTACTATGCAACAAAATAGTACCTAATATGCAAGTCAACAATTCAGTTTTATGTAGTTTTCTAGAAGAAAAATGTATATTCACAGAAGAATTTGTACAAGAATGTTCATAGCAACTTTATTTGTAATGGTCCCAAACTGTAAAGAGTTGAATTGCCCATGAACAAATAATCACATTGTGTTTAATGTACATAATGGGACACCATATAGTGATTAAGAGAAATAGACAAATAGCACATGCCACAAGATGGAGGGCTCTCAAACATTATACTGAGTGAAAAAAAGGAGATACAAAATAACACATGCTATATAACAAGATTTATATAAAGTAATAGAAAGTTCACACATCTTAATGACAGAAAGCAGATCAGTTGCTACCTGGTCATGACCTAAAAGGTCTTTGACTTTGTATAAAGTGGCATGAGGGAACTTTTGTGCGTGATGGAAATATTCTATAACTGGATGATGGTTGTTGTTCCACAGACATACACATCAATCAAAACACATCAATATATAAATTTTATAACAAGTAAAACCTGAAATTAGAAGACCCAGGTTGAGAAACTCCTTTAACAGTCTACAAAACAATGACTTTATTTATGTGGTAATGACCATAAGAATTATTCTGTATTTCTAATCAGAATAGATCATACTGGTTATATACTAGTTGAAGTTCTGAAAATTGTAGTCTAAAATTGTGATCAATACACATCCTTAGCCCACTTGAGATTTTGTGGTCATGAATTACTTATTCAAGAATCAAATTTGTAAAGTTATCAAATTTTGAGTCCTTCTTTAATGAACACCTATGTTTTTAACCCTGTGATGGTTTATAATTAATTAAATGAAATAAAAAAATAAATCATTAGTATTGATAATAATTTTATGTTAAAATTAGGAATAATATGTTTAGCATTAAAATGACTGTAATTTTGTGGGTGGTAAGATGGAAGAAAAGTAGGAGACCCTGGTTCAAGCAGTCCCCTGAAGTGAACTAAATATCTATCAGAACACTTGAATACCCATGAAATCAGCATAAGATATAAGACTACACATTTCTGGATTTCTATGATGGCAGAAGAGCATCAGTGGAGAGATAAAGCAGAGTGACAGTGCTTGGACTGATTTTAGAGAATAAACAGAAGGTAAATGGAGCCACCAGAAGCTACCCATTGGAAAGTAATACCCCAATACGAAAGTGTGCTGTGCTTGGGGACCAGCATCAACTTGCAGTCTGTTTAAAGCACTCAGAAACAAAGGGTCTTAATGGTAACTGGGGGAATCTGATGGCCAATGGCAGGGACATACAACTGCGGTCCCCAGATGGTGGTAGACATCTAGACGGGCTGGGTTTGGGTTTTTTTTTTTTCCCTTTCTTCTACTTTTGATAGTCTTTTTGCTTATTCTTTTGTGTTTTTGTGCCATATAAATCCTACCATTGGGGCCCATTTGGGCTGGGTTTTTTCTTTTTTCTTTTCTCTTTTTCTCTCTTTTTTTCTTTCTTCTTCCTTTTCAGTGGTGACTTCTGATTGCTCCAAAACCTTCCAAAAGGCAACTTGCCTGGATTATGGTTGATATATTCAGCTATATATCCCCTCAACCACCCCCCACCAAAATGACTTGAAGGAGAAACACCCAACAGAAGAAAAATTCAGAGGCTGCAACCCCTGTCACAGAACAACTGGATATGGACAAAAACACTATAACAGAAATGGAATCCAGGGTAACAATCATCCAAGCAATGGCTAAGTTGGAAAAGACCATTAGTGGCAAGATAGAAGCTCTTAGGGCAGAAGTGAAAGCCGACCTGGCAGAGGTTAATAATGCTATCAATGAGATCCAATCTAATCTAAATACTCTAATAGCTAGAGTAAGTGAAGCAGAAGATCATATTAGTGATCTAGAAAACAGATTGATTGAGAAGGAAGAGCAGGAGAAGTTTTGGAACAAATAGCTACAATACCATGAAATACAATTAGGGAAATAAATAATGCCATGAAATACTCCAATATCAGAATTATTGGGATACCTGAGGGGGTAGAGAGAGAGAGAGAAAAGACTAGAAGATATACTTGAACAAATCCTGAATGAAAAATTTCCTAATCTGGAGAATGAAACAAGTTTTCATTCCCTAGAGGCAGAGAAGACACCCCCAAGATCAATGAGGCTAGAAATATCTCCAGGCACATAATTGTGAAATTCATGAATCATAAATTCAAAGAATATGTCTTAAGGGCAGCTAAGGGGAAGAGATCCCTTATGTATAGAGGGAGGAATATCAGAATAACACCAGACCTGTCCACAGAAATCTGGAAAGCCAGAAAGGGCTGGTAAGACATATTCAGGAAACTAAATGAAAAAATATGCAACCAAGGATACTATAACCAGCAAGGCTGACTTTCAAAACAGATGGAGAGATAAAGAGCTTCCGGGACCAGCAAGGTCTAAAAGATTATGTGACCACCAAGCCAGCACTACAAGAAATGTTAAGGGGGGGAGAGAGATTCTATAAAAGAAAAAATATCCCAAGAGTGACGTAGAACAGAAATTTAAAGAGACAATATTCAGACACAAGGACTTCACAGGAAACATGATGTCAAGAAAAACATATTTTTCAATAATCACTCTCAATGTGAATGGTCTAAATGTTTCCATAAAATGGCACAGGGTTGCAGACTGGATAAAATGACAGGACCCATCCATATGCTGTCTATGAGAGACACATTTTGAATCTAAAGATACATACAGACTGGAAATGAGAGGATGCAGAACCATCTTTCATGCCAATGGACCTCAAAAGAAAGCTGGGGTAGCGATTTTCATATCAGACAAATTAGATTTTAATCTAACATCTGTAGTCAGATACAGAAGGACTTCTCATCATTCTTAAAGGGTCTATACACCAAGATGGTCTACAGTTGTAAATATTTATGCCCCCAATAGGGGAGCAGCCAACTGTATAAGCTAACTGTTAAGCAAAATAAAGTCATATTGATACAAATACATTAATTGTAGGATATCTTAACATTCCACTCTCAGCAATGGACAGATCATCTAAACAGAAAATCAACAAAGAAACAAGAGCTTTGAATGACACACTGGATGAGATGTATCTTGTATATATATTCAGAACATTCCACCTAAAAACAACAGAATACTCATTCTTCTTGAGTGCACATGGAACTTTCTCCAGAATAAACAACATACTAGGTCATCAATCCAGGCTCAATCAATACCAAAATATTGAGATTATCTCCTACATATTCTCAGGCCAGAATGCCTTGAAACTGGAACTCAACCACAAGTTCAGAAGGAATTCAAACACTTGAAAACTAAAGACTATCCTGCTCAAGAATTTTTGGATCAACCAGGAAAGCAAAGAGGAACTTAAGCATTTCACGGAAACCAATAAGAATTAGGATACATCCATCCAAAACCTATGGGATATGGCAAAGCTGCTCCTAAGGGAGAAATACATAGCCATCCAAGTGTCACTCAAAAAAAATTGAAAAATCCTGAGTACACCAACTCTCTTTACACCTTAAAGAACTGGAAAATAAACAAAAAATTAATCCACCCTCACACACAAAAAGAGAAATAAATAAGATTAGAGCAGCAATTGATGAATTAGAAACTAGATATACAGTAGAGCACATCAATGAGACTAGAAACTGGCTCTTTGAAAGAATTAATAAGATCAATAAACCATTGGCCAAACTAATCTAAAAGAAAAGAGAGGACCCAAATTAATAAAACTATGAATGAAGGAGAGAGATCAAGGAAATAGAAACAATCATCAGAAATTACTATCAACAGTAATATGCCAATAAGTTAAACAACTTAGAAGATATGGATGCATTCCTGGAAACCTCTAAATTTCCAAGACTGAAACAGGAAGAAATTGACAACCTGAATAAACCAATATCCAGTAATGAGATTAAAGCAGTGATCAAAAATCTCCCAAAAAACAAGAGTCTAGGACTTGAGATTCCCAGGGGAATTCTACCAAACATTCAAAGAAGAAATAATACCTATTCTCCTGAAGCTGTTTCAGAAAATAAAAACAGAAGGAAAACTTCCAGACTCTTTCTATAAAGCCAGTATTACTCTGATCTCCCAACCAGATAAAGACCCCATCAAAAAGGAAAATTTCAGGGGCGCCTGGGTGGCTCAGTTGGTTAACCGACTGCTTTTGGCTCAGGTCATGATCACGGAGACCCGGGATCGAGTCCCATATCTGGCTCCCTGCTCAGCGGGAAGCCTGCTTCTCCCTCTCTCACTCCCCCTGTTTGTGTTCCCTCTCTCAGTGTGTTTCTCTCTGTCAAATAAATAAATAAAATCTTAAAAAAAAAGAGAATTTCAAACCAATATCCCTGATGAACATGGATGCCAAGATTCTTAAGATCCTAGCTAATAGGATCCAACAGTACATTAAAAAGAGTATCCACCATGACCAGGTGGGATTTATCCCTGGGATGCAAGGGTGATTCAACATTTGCAAATCAATCAGTGTGATAGAACAAATCAATAAGAGAAGAGAGAAGAACCACGTGGTCTTCTCAATTTATGCAGAAAAATCTTTTGAGAAAATACAACATCCGTTTCTGTTAAAACTCTCCAAAGTATAGGGATAGAGGGAACATTTCTCAAATTCATAAAATCTATCCATGAAACACACAGAGAATATCATTCTCAATGGGGAAAAACTGACAGCCTTCCCATTGAAATCAAGAGCAAGACAAGGATGAGCACTCTTGCCACTATTGTTCAACATAGCATTAAAAATCCTAGCAATAGCAATAAGACAACAAAAAGAAATAAAATGTATTCAAATTGACAAAGAAGAAGTCAATCTCTCTCTCTTCACAAATGATATGATACTTTATATAGAAACCTGGAAAGAGTCTAACCCCAAACTACTAGAACTCATATAACAATTCAGTAATGTGGCAGGATACAAAATCAATGCACAGAAATCGGTTACATCTTATACACTAACAATGAAAATATAAAAAGGGAAAGCAGAGAACCATTTCCATTTAATATAGCACCAAAACACCATAAGCTACCTAGGAATAAACCTAACCAAAGAAGTAAAGGATCTATACTTGAGGAACTAAAGAACACTCATGAAAGAAACTGAAGCCACAAAAAAATGAAAGAGCCTTCCATACTCAGGGATCAGAAGAATAAACATTGTTAAAATGTCTATAGTTCTACAAGCAATCTGTACTTTCAATGACATCCTGATCAAAATTCCACCAGCATTTTTCTTTTTTTTGTAAGATTTTATTTATGTATTTGACAGAGAGAAACACAGCCAGAGAGGGAACACAAGCAAGGGGAGTGAGAGAGGGAGAAGCAGGCTTCCCGCCGAGCAGGGAGCCCGATGTGGGGCTTTATCCTGGGTCTCCAGGATCATGACCTGAGCCGAAGGCAGTCACCCAACCAACTGAGCCACCCAGGCGCCCCATCCACCAGCATTTTTCAAGAGAACAAACACTCCTAAAATTTATATGGAACCAGAAAAGACCCCAAATTGCTAAGGAAATGTTGGGGAAAAAGAAAAACAAAACTGGAACATCACATTGCCTGATTTCAAGGTTTATTACAAAGTTGTAATCACCAAGACGGCATGGTACTAGCACAAAAGCAGACACATAGACCAATGAAACAGAGTAGGGAGTCCACGTATGGACTGTCAACTCTACGGTCAAATAACCTTCGACAACACAGGAAAAAATATGCAGCAGAAAAAAAAGACATTCTCTTCAATAAATGGGTCTAGGAAAATTGGACATCTATGTATAGAAATAGGAAACTTGACCATTCTCTTATACCACACACAAAGATAAACTCGAAATGGATGAAAGAGCTCAATGTGAGGCAGGAATCCATCAAAATCTTAGAGGAGAACATAGGCAGTAACCTCTTTGACATTGGCCACAGCAATTTCTTTCAAGACACATCTCCAAAGGCAAAGGAAACAAAAGTGAAAATGAACTTTTGGGACTTCATCAAAGTGAAAACCTTCTGCACAGCAAAGGAGACCAGTCAACAAAACAAAGAGGCAACCCACAGAATGGGAGAAGATATTCCCAAATGACACTATAGACAAAGGGCTGATCTCCAAGACCTATAAAGACCTCCTCAAACTCAACAACCACAAAAAAGATGATCACATAAAAAATGATCAGGAGACATGGACACTTCTCCATAGAAAACATATAAATGGCTAACAGACACATGAAAAAAATGTTCATCATCATTAGCTATCAGGGAAATTCAAATCAAAACTACATTGAGATACCACCTTACACCAGTTGGAATGGCTAAAATTAACAGGACTGGAAATAACAAGTTTTGGAGTGGCTGTGGAGAAAGGGGAACCCTCCTACACTGTCTGTGAGAATGCAAGCTGGTGCAGTCGCTTTAGAAAACAGTGTGGAAACTCCTTAAAAAATTAAAAATAGAGCTACCCCATGGCCCTGCAATTGCACTACTGGGTATTTACTCCAAAGATATAGATACAGTGAAAAGAAGGGCCATATGTTCCCCAATGTTCATTGAGGCAATGGCCATAATTGCCGAACTATAGACAGTGCCAAGGTGACCTTCAACAGACAAATGGGTAAGGAAGATATGGTCCATATACACAATGGATATTACGCCTCCATCAGAAAGGATGAATATCCAACTTTTGTAGCAACATGGACTGGATTGGAGGAGATTATGCTGAGTGAAATAAGCCAAGCAAAGAAAGTCAAGTATTACATGGTTTCACTTACTTGTGGAGCATAAGAAGTAACATGGAGAATAGGAGAAGGAAAATAAATGTGAATTGGGGTAAATCAGGGAGGGAGATAAAACATGAGAGACTTTGGACTCAGAAACAAACTGAGGGACTTGGAAGGGAGTGGTCTGGGTGGGATGGGTCAGCCTGGTGGTGGGTATTGAAGGCACATATTGCATGGAGCACTAGGTGTGGGGGATAAACAACGAATCTTGGAAAACTGAAAAAATAAAATAATGTAATAAAAATGACTAATTTTGAAGGGATATGGCTTCAATAAATGAAAGAGAAATACTTTTATTCAAACTGAAAAAGTGTAATTTTCCCCAAACTCACTTTTAGAAAGAAATATATCAGATAACTTGACTTTATTTGAAGCACACCTGGACATTTTTATAAAGTTTTGTAAACAAATTTGATTCTTTATATTTAACAAATTTACCAATAGGGGTGCCTGGGTGGCTCAGTTGGTTGGGTGACTGCCTTCAGCTCAGGTCATGGTCCCAGAGACCCAGGATCGAGCCCCACATCAGGCCCCCTGCTCAGCATGAAGCGTGCTTCTCCCTCTCTCACTCCCCTTGCTTGTGTTCCCTCTCTGGCTGTATTTCTTTCTGTCAAATAAATAAATAAAATCTTTAAAAAAAAATTACCAAGAGACTTACAAAAGTTATTAAATATTTGTGTAGGTAGGTTGTCTTTTTGGATATAAGATTGCTGACTTTTTGGATATAAGATTGCTAAAGTACAACAGAAAATATATACTAAAATGCAATTTAATCAATCTGTTTCAGGAAATATTTTAAGATTGCAAAATGAAGGGAAAAAAATGTTGCAGATGGAACTACTTAAGAATGAGTCTATATGCATTACCTAGAAGCAACATTAATACAATAAAATTATAATTAATAAAATTATTATAAACAATTTTTAAAATAATTGTTTATAGTTTATACAAAATTAATGAGTTACTAATTAAAATAATATCTTTTAGGTAGTTTTAAATGAGTTATATGGAAATTATATTTTAAATGTGCTGCCTTAGATATGGAAATGAATACTGAAGTTACTTCAAATACTCTTTGGAGTACCCAGTTACCTTCAAATATCAAAAACTGATATTAATACCAAAGTGGAGGCACGGGGTCAAATAAACTATCATTGGAGAAAATTATGGCAAGATGAGTGTTATAAGAGGGTAATTTTTCACACAGAACAACTAGATAGTGAAGTCAGAAATATGGACAGTACTTTCAACAAAATAAGTGGGAAAGTTTACTTATCCCCAAATTCCAACAGATGAGAATAAACCACCAATAGCCATAAAATAGGCATGTGTCAATATCTTTGTGGGAAAAAAAAGTAAGAAAGTAAAGAGACAGACCTTAATGGATTTGTGAGGAGGAAAACATCAACATTAACAATGGATATTCACTGAAAAGAATGTAACAGGAAAATGTGAAAATATCATCTAAACATAAGCCGAGAGAAGATGCATTTTCTTACACATTATAGTGTTTCAAAAAACCATTGAAGTCATCTTAAAGTAACTCCCACTAGCTAAAGTTGAAAAAAAAGTTTCAACAATAATAATTTCACTCTATTGAAACCCATCAATGTTTAAATCAATGAAATTATGTTTAATTCCACTATAGTTAACATAGTTGTATTAGTTTCAGGTATAAAATATAGTGATTCAACAATTATATACATTATCCAATGCTCATAAAGACAAATGTACACTTAATGCCTTTCACCTGTTTCACCCATCTCCCACCCAATACCCCTCTGCTAATCATCTGTTCTCTAGAGTTGAGTCAATTCTTGGTTTGTCTCTTTTTTCTTTATTAATTTGTTTCTTACATTCCACATGTTAGCTAAATCATATAATATTTGTCTTTCTCTGATTTATTTTACTTAGCACTATAATGTCTAGATCCATCCACGTTGTTGCACATGGAAAGATTTTATGGCTAATATTCCATTTCACATATGCAGCCCATCCATATTTATCAATAGATGAATGGATAAAGAAAATCAATCATTTCATAATTTGGGTATTTATTAATCATTAATCTTGCTATAATAAATATATAGTATTCTATTTTTAATTTTTTGAGGAATCTGCATATGTTTTCCACAATGGCTGCACCAGTTTCCATTCCTACCAACAGTGCACTAGGGTTCCTTTATTTCATATCCTCACCAACACTTGTTTCTTGTGTTTTTTTAATGTGATTTTATTTTATTTTAGCCATTCTGACAGGAGTAAGGTGATATCACATTGTGATTTTGATTTACCCCTGATGATGAGTGATGATGAGCATCTTTTCATGTGTCTGTTGGCCATCTGCATGTCTTCTTTGGAAAAATGACTGTTCATGTCTTCTGCCCATTTTTAATTGGATATTTATTTATTTACTTATTCTTTTTGAATCTTCACCAAATACAGGCAGGTAAACTACCCCAGGGCTTTTGCACTTGCTTGTACATCTCATCAATATATGGGAGTTTAAAAGAATCTCCCAAATTACTAAGGTGTTTACCTGTGAGTTTTATATAAATTAGATTTCTTTGCACACACAATGTTACTGGTCTCTGCTTTATATATGTCTTGATGCTCATGAATACTCATCACTCTAGATATTTACTTATATATCTTCTGTTTACACCATTGTAATGTAAACTACTTAAGGTAGGATTTTTTTGTCTATTTATTACTGTAGCATATGCCTGAGTACAAAGTACAAGCTTAGTTATATCTAATATATAAATGAATGATTAGGTGAAGTGACATGTGGCATAAAGTACAGGTATAGATTTTTGGGAAAAAAATATTAAATTTGAGCTACTTGTAGAACATGCAAATAAGATGTGTAGTACATACCTACAAATATGTAGACTTAATAGAGACTTTAAATTTAAGTAAGGTATTCATTAAATAAAATACTCAATTTTATAGTCTCAAAATAGCTACAATGTATATAGAAGTAAATAAACATCGGTAGACCATGCCTCTATCAAACTTATATTAAGACTTTCTTTCTATGGATAATAAAGTATTTGTAATAAATATTATTACCTGGTAGGCAGGATGTGTAATGCAATAATAGCTAAATAACAAAACATATTCACAGGAAATAAAACCTTTTAGGAGAGAGAGGGAAACATAATATTAAAAGTGAGAAAAAGTACAGGCAAAGAAAAAATTGTAAAAATTAAATTCTCTGTAGTGAAAGAAGATTTAAAGGAGTGTATCTAACTGTGCCAAATACTGCAGCAGGATTAAGTTGGATGAGAACAAAACCCAGGGATCGGATTTATTGATGAGGAATTCATTAGTAATTGTGGCAAAAGCTCTTTTTATGTAGTTGTAGAGATATGGACCAGATTTAATGCACTGGGGAATGAGGTAGAAATAAAGACATTGACATTAACTGTTACAGTCACTGAATTTTATCATGAAAATAAAGAAACTGGGCATGGTGGTATGGATAAGATAGTTTCAAAGGAAGTATTTTTATCTTTGTTTCTTTCCTTTTTTTTAACATGGGAAAGATTAATATGTAGATTGAAGAAAAAAAAAACACACTGAGGGGGGAGAAAGTAAAGGGGCAAGGAGAGTAGCACTGGAGATCAAAAAAGTCAAGAACAATGTGACAAAGTCTTAAAGAATGTCATTCTTCCTCTGAATTAGGAAGAATATCAGGATAACTAATCCTCAAGGAGAGGAAAATTTGTAGGTCAAGAGCATGTGTATATCTGAAAGACAGATGGAATGCTATGAGCCAAATTGTGTCTCCACAAAATTCTATGTTGAGATTCCAACCACCATTATCTCAGAATGTAACTATATTCAGAGATAATATCTTTAAAGAGGTTATTAAGTTTAAATGAAGCAATTAGAGTAGTGTCCTAATCTAAAATGGCAATACTGGAGATTTGTATAGACAGAGGAATGACCATTTGAAGAGGTAGAAGAGGATGATAAACTGAAAGCTAAGGAGAGAGGCTTCAGAGAAAGACAACTCTCCCAAGATCTTGACCTCAAGCTTCCAGTCTCCAGAACTATGAGAGAATAAATGTATGTTGTTTAAGTCACCCATATTGTGGTATTTTGTTACAGCAACCTTGGAAGATGAATATCATTAGCATCAGAGTTGAATTGTTGTGCAATGGCTTGGGATGAAAACAGAACAGATGCAAAGATTCATACATAGTTAAACAACAGAAGATAATACATAATATTGAGATACAATTTAAAAATCTGCTAAACACTTCTACACCCAGACCTGTTCTTGGAAAATTATTTAAGTTCTCAATTAAGATTCATTCTGTGTCTTTTTTAGAAAACAAATTTATCCTTCAGAGATTAAACCTTTTTACCAATAATTTAAAAATAATAACCAAGTCATTGGAAATAAAAAGCAAAAAGAACGACAACATATTTTTCCTACTTATATTTTTCAAACATATTTTTACTATTTGCACACTTTAATTTTAAAATATTTACACTGAGGAATTTGTTTTAGTAAATATTTTCATAGAAATAGTATCCTTGAAAAAAAAACTAAGATAATTCATAACATTGCAATTAGTAATACTTTAATCATTTTATAAAGGTAATCTGATATATGTATGTGTAGCCACTAACTATTAAGTGTAGTTACCAGGCCCATCTTACCAAAGGGCTTAACAAGAACACCTGGAAGCTGTACAACCCAATAACACTCAAGGTGAGAAACATGCAGGCTGTTGATCACATGGGTCATGAGATCAAACTCAGGGTCTGGATTTCTCTTTGTTGAATTTCTCATTTTGTTCCTGCATTGTTTTCCTAATTTAGTTGAGTATCCATGTGTTCTGGTAGTTTACTAAACTTCTTTAAGATGCTTTTTCTAAATTATTTTCCTGCCATTTCATAGATTTCATTTCTTTAGGACCAGTTATTGGACCTTTATTAGTTTCCTTTGGTGATGTCATATTTACCTGATTTTTTATGACCCTTCATTCTTTAGATATCTGTGCATTTCAGTAAGTGGTCTCTTCATTGAGACTTTACAGGTTTGCTTAGACAGATACAGTTCTTTACCGGTTAACTGTTTGGGTTTTTGGGTGTGCCTGCTGGTAAGGTAGGACAGGTAGAGTTTGTTAGCAGGATCTTTTTTAGAGCAACGCAACTATCTAATCTCTGATATTAGAAGTTGGGAGTGTGCTGCTGGCTGAAAACAGTTGGATGTGACTGTTGGTTTGATTCCCTATCCCAGTGTGGACAGAGCTTGGGATCCACAGTTGTCTGGGTTCACTGATCCAGGTTTACTAACAGCTGGGACTGGGTACTATTCTCAGCAATAGGTAAGACTATCAATTAACTTCCCTGAAGGGACAGAAGGATGAGAGTCAGGGCCTGTACAGCTCAGTTTGGTGATCCAAATCAGGCAAGAGGCTGCACTAAGTTTTCTTTCCAGGTGAAATCCCTGCACATGGGGAAAGCACTAGCTTTTTCTTAATTATGATTAGAGCAAAAGTAAATAAAGGACAAGAAAACAGTACAGTTACCACTGTAAGAGTTGGTTCTTTGAAAAACTAAACAAAGGTGACAAAACTTCAGCTAGACAAATCAACTAATAAATAGAGAGGATCCATTTCAACTAATGTAAATGAAAAAGGGGACATTATAAGAGATACCACAATAAATACAAAAATTTGTAAGAGATTACTATGAACAATTGTAAACCAACAAACTGAATGACTTAGAAGAGAAACATTCTAGAACAATAGACTCTACCAAAATTTATTCAGGAAAAAATTAAAAAGCTGATCAGAGTAATTGCTAGTAAAGAGATTTAATCAGTAATCAAAAATCTCCCCATTAAAGAAAAATGTTCAGGACGAGATGAGTTCACTGGTGAATTTTACCAAACATTTAAAGGAGAATAGTACCAACCCTTCCAGAACTATTAAAAAAAAATGAAGAAGAGGAGACACTCCTAAAATGATTTATGAGATCACAATTACCCTAATACTAAGCCAGAAAATGACATTACCAAAAAAATGGCTAAACAATATTACTAATGACTCTAAATGGAAAAACTTCCAGTAAAATTAAATTTAGTAAAACTAAATTCAACAGGATATTACAAAGATCATTCACCATGATCAAGTTGGATTTTCTTCAGGGATGCAAAGATGACTCAACATATACAACTCAATCAAAATGAAACATCACCTTAATTGAATGAAAGAAAAAAAATATAATCATCTTGATAAAGTTAGAAAAAGCAATTAATAAAATGCAACATCTGTGCAAGATAAAAACAAACAAATGAACAAAAAAACTCCTGAAGATTGATTAACTTTTAATAGAGGGAACATTCCTCAATAAAGGCTGAATACTATAAACCTACAGCTATTACTATATTCAAAGGTAAAGGTTTAAAATTTTTCCTCTAATGTCAAGTGTGTCAAGTGTGTCCATTTTTACCACTTCAACATACTATTGGAAGTCCTAGCTAGGAAGACAGACAAGAGAAATAAAAGGCATCAGACTTGGAAAGAAAAAAGTAAAAATGTATTTGCAGAGATGACAAAATATTAAATATGAAAAATCCTAAAGAGTCCCCCCCAAAACTATTAAATTTAATCAACATATACAGGATATTTGGATGATATAAAATTAACAAAAAATCAGTAGTGTTTCTACACACTACAACAGATTAGGAAAAGAAAGGAAAAAAAAAACTATCCTATTTACTATAGAATCAAAACACTAAGTTATTTAGTAATAAATTTAACTAAGAGGCGAAAACCCCCCACTCTTAAAACTATAAGATATTGATGAAAGAAATCTAAGAAGATAAAACGAAATGGAAAGATAACCTGTGTCCATGGTATGAAAGAATTAACATTGTTAAAATATCCATACTACCAAAGCCATCCATATAGCCTCTATAATCTCTCTGAAGATTTTGATGACTTTTTTTTTTTTACAGAAGTAAAATATCCTAAGATTTATAGAACCACAAAAGACCCTGAATAGCCAAAGAAATACAAAGGACAAAGCTAGAAACAATGTACTTTCTAATTTCAAGCTATATGATAGACCACAGAAAGCAAGACAGTGTGACACTGGCATAAAAACAGAGAGATAGACCAATAGAACAGAACCAAGAGCCTACAAATAAATCCAAGCATATATGGTTACCTAGTATTTGACAAGGGAGCCAAGCATACTCAGTAGAGAAAAGACAGTTACTTTAATTAATTGTGTTTTGAAAATTGGTTACTCATATATAAAAGAATGAAATTAGATCTCTATCTTCTAGCACTCACAAAAAATAGCTTAAAATGGATTAAAGACTTAAATGTAAGACCTGAAACCATAAAACTCCTAGAAGAAAACCTAGAGGGAAAAAAGACCCTGGTTCTCTGTTTAGGAAATAATTTCTTTTATTAACATAGAAGTATTATTTGTTTCAGGGGTACATGTCTGTGATTCATCAGTCTTACACAATTCACAACACTCACCATAGAACATACCCTCCCCAATGTCCATCCCCCAGCACCACATCCCCTCCACCCCTCTCCTCTCCAGCAACCCTCAGTTTATTTCCTGAGAGTAAGATAGGAAATGTTTTGTTTTTTTTTTTGATAGGATACCTAAAGCAAAAGTAACAAAAGCAGAAATAAGTTAAGTGGGACTATACCAAACTAAAAATCTTCTGCAGAGCAAAATAAATAATCAAAAAAGTGAAAAGACAACCTACAGAATGGAAAAATATGTATTTGCAAGTTATATATCTGATAGAGAATTAATACCCAAAATATAAAAAGAACTCCTGCAATTCAATAAGAAAAAAATATCCAATTTAAAAATGAGCAAAGGACATAAATAGGCATTTTTCTAAAAGAGATATATGAATACCCATCAGGTACATGAAAAGATATTACCACTAATTATGAAGGAAATACATATCAAAAACACAAATGAGTTATTACCCTATAATTGTTAGAATGGCCATTACCAAAAAGATAAGATAAAAAGTGCTGGTGAGGATATGGAGAAAAGAAAACCAGTGTGCACTGTTGGTGGGTTTGTTAACTGGTACAATATGGAAAATCCTCAAAAATTAATAAAATTACCATATTACTCAGCAATTCCGCTTCTGAGAATATATTTCAAGGAAGAGGAAACACTATGTCAAAGAGATATCTGCACCCCGTGCTTCAAGGAGCATTGTTTATGATAGCCAAGACACATAGGAAACAAACTGTGTTCCTATACATTCATACATGATGGGGTATTATTCAACCATAAAAAAACATAAGGAAACACTACCATTTACAACAACATGGATCAACCTTCAGGCCTTTATACAAGCTGAAATAAGTCAGAGATAAACAAATACTATACCATTTCACTTTTATGTAGAACCTAATTCAAAACAAACAAACAAACAAAAATACCCAAGCTCATAGAAAAAGAGATTATTTTTGTGGTTACCAGAAATGGGGGAGCAGGAATTCAGAGGAAAGTTGTTAACAGTTACAATACCAGTTATAACATAAATAACAGCTGAGGATATAAGGTACAACATGTTGATTATAGTAACACTCTTGTATAGCATATTTGAGAAGTGCTAAGTAAACCACAATATTTCTTATTACAAGGAAAAATTTTAAGTATACAAGGTGGAAAATGTTAACTGAAATTTGTAATAATCATTTCACTATAAATATGTCATTATACTGTACACTTTAAACATAAAGTGCTGTATGTCATTGTATCTCAATAAAACTAAAACAATTCCTCGTTTCATTAAAAAACTTTTACAGTATGCTAGAGTAAATGATATGAAGATTAATGAATGTCAACATGATATTTATATATATACACATTATGAAGCAGGATGAGGAAATTGAAGATTTATGATTTAAGATTTTATATCATATGGTCATTAAGTGTACTTCTGTGGCCTTTGAAAAACATAAACCTCTAACAATCCATCTCAGTAGTGTTTCTTTCTGGGGAAACTATTGATATCCTAGTGAAACAACTCTTCACAGTTTTTCAATGAAATAATTCCCCTCAATTTTTGTGACCATCAAAATGAACATATATATTTTCGATTGCTCTTTGAGTGGGGTTCAGAGATAAAGGGACAGTGTGAGAATAAAATCAATAAAGTACATAGCACTGACCAGAATCTTCTGGAAAGGACACAGGCCTGCTCTCTTGTGTGTAATTCATACCCTTCTCTATAGACTAATTAGTTTACCTTTGATGTGTTTTCTGAAAGAATAAGGAAGAAGTTTGTTTCTTGGGGCGCCTGGGTGGCTCAGTTGGTTGGGCGACTGCCTTCAGCTCAGGTCATGATCCCAGAGACCTGGGATCGAGTCCCACATCGGGCTCCCTGTTTGGTGGGAAGCCTGCTTCTCCCTCTCTCACTCCCCCTGCTTGTGTTCCCTCTCTGGCTGTGTTTCTCTCTGTCAAAATAAAAATAAAATCTTAAAAAAAAAAAAAAAGAAGAAGTTTGTTTCTATACTGGTGACAAATTCATGTTTCCTTTATAGCAACCAGTGAAAATCAGAGACTGGTTTCAGACCTCCCAAATACTCCCAGTGTGGATACGCTTTTGTGGAGTCAGGCAACAAAGCTCAGACAACGTTGCAAGCCCTTCAAATATATAGAGCTAGGGAGTTGGAGGATGTGGGGAATAAAATTACTCGTTTGGATCTCATAGAGTAGTCCTATTTTTTTTTAAGATTTTATTTATTTATTTGACAAGTGTGTCACTTGTACTTCTTAAAAATACAACTACTCAGGGACAGCTGAGTAGTTGTATTTTTAAGAAGTACAAGTGACACACTTGCAATGTTGTGGAAGTTCAAGGAAGGCACTAAGACTAACATTATAACCTTGCTATAAAAAGACTTTGAGACCAATCTCTTCTAGAATGGAAAGTTATTAGTCTAGAATAGCAATAAATTGTAGAATACCTGAGTGGCTCAGCTGGTTAAGCATACAGCTCTTGATTTCAGCTCAGGTCATAATGTCAGGGTATGAGATAGAGTCCCAAGTCAGGCTTTGGATTCAGCAGGGAGTCTGCTTGAGATTCTCTCTCCTTCTTTCTCTGTCCCTCCCCCTACTCGCAGTCTCTCTTTAAATAATGCCTTTAAAAAAGAAGAAGAAGACGAAGACGAAAACAAAAAAGAAGAAGAAGAAGAAGAAGAAGAAGAAGAAGAAGAAGAAGGAGAAGGAGAAGGAGAAGGAGAAGGAGAAGGAGAAGGAGAAGGAGAAGGAGAAGGAGAAGGAGAAGGAGAAGGAGAAGGAGAAGGAGAAGGAGAAGGAGAAGGAGAAGGAGAAGAAGAAGAGCAATGTTATTAAAAACATCATTTCCCTGATAGAGTATGATTCTAATTTCTTTAAAAGCTGGTGTTATTCCCTGTTATGCTTAAGTAGCAGGTTTTCTTGTTGATTTTCTTTCTGTCCGCTTGTTTTATCTTCTTCTCCAGAACCACATCCCCTCATTGCTAAAAAATGCTCAATTAAAGGAAAGTATACAACAGAAATGTTACATAGTAAAGGGGAACTACAGAAACCTCACTTTACCATTTTAAGTTCTTTGTGTTTCAAATGAATATGACTATTTGAACTAATGAATAAAAGTATAATACATCAAGTATTTCCATAATTTACCGTTTCCGAAAGGTCAGTGATTCAAGAACCAAATTTACAATTGTGGTCATTCTTACATCACTAGTAATCATTAATATATTTTAAATACATCATTTAAAAAGTTGAATTTTTTAGAGTAGCCTCAATTTCAGAGAAAAACTAATCAAAAAATATAGGGATTCTCCACATATCCTTTGCCCCACATATGCACAGTCTCCCACATTGTTAACATCTCCTAATAGAGTAGTACATTTGCTATAGTTGATGAACCTACATTAACATATCATAGTCACCTGAAGTCCTAGTTTATATTATGGCTCACTATTTGTATTGTACATTCTATGGGTTTGGATAAATGTGTATCTATCATGATGGTATTATACAGAGTATTTTTTTACTGTCCTAAAATTTTTCTGTGTTCTACCTTTTCAACTTTTACTCCCTAATCCTGGGAAACCACTGGTCTTTTTACTGTCCTCACAAGCACTCCTTTCCTTTAATGCCATATAGGTGAAATTATACAGAATGTGATCTTTTCATGCTGGCTTCTTTTACTAAGCAAGAGGTGTTTAAAGTTACTCCAGATCTTCTCAAGGTTTGATAGCTCATTTATTTTTAATGCTAAATAATATTCTATTGTTCAGATGTACCACAATTTATCAATTTATCAATTTGCCTACTGAAGAACATCTTATTTGTTTCCAAGTTTTAGCAATTATACATAAAGCCAATAAACACAACCACATTTAGGTTTCTGTATGGACACAGGTTTTCAATTCATTTGGGTAAATGTCAAGAGTGCAATTGTTAGATTCTGTGATTAGATTTACTTTTATAAGTAACCACCAAACTGTCTTCCAAAGAGGCTGTACCATTTAACTATTATACCAGCAATCCGTAAGTTTTTGTTGGTCCACATCTAATCAGTATTTGGTGTTGTCAGTGTTCTGTATTTGAGCCTTTCTAACAGGTGTGTAGTTATATCCTATTGTTGTTTTAATTTGCATTTTCCTGATGGCATAGGATATGAAGCATCTTTTCATATACTTAGTTGCCATCTATATTTCTTCTCGGGTGAGGAATCTGTTAACCTCTTAGGCTCATTCATTAATCAAGTTGTATGTCTTCCTATTGTTGAGATTAAGAATTTTTTGTGTTTTTTGAGTAATGGTCCTTTACCAGAGGTGTTGTTTGCAATATTTCCCTCCAGTCTGGGATTTATTTTTTTCTCTTGACATTGTCTTTTGCAGAAGAGAAATTTGTAATTTTAATGAAATCTATCTCTTATTTATTTTTGGCATCTAAACTTGTATCTAAAATATCATCACCATGCTCAAGGTCATCTAGATTTTCTCTTTTATAAGAGTTTCATAGTTTTGTATTTTACATTTAGATCGGTGATCCATTTTTACTTATTTTATGAAGGATGTTAAGGTTTGTGCCTAGATTCATATTTTTGTATGGGGATGCTGAGTTGATCCAGCAATATGTGTTGAAAAAACCATTTTTGCTCCATTGTATTATCTTTGCTTTTTTCTAAGGACTAGTGGACTATATTTACATGTGTGCATTTCTAGGCTCTTATTCTGTTCCATTAGTTTTTGTCTACTCTTTCAGTAAGATAATGTCTTGATTACTGTAGTTTTATATTAAGTCTTAAAGTTAAGTATTGTCAGTCTCCTCCTACTTTGTTCTTTCCTTCAATATTGTTTTGACTATGTGTATATTTTGCCTCTTCATATAAACTTTAGAATCTTTTCGTGAATATACTCAAAATAACTTTTTAGAATTTTGATGGGGTCTGTGTCAAATCTTTATATGAATATTGAAAGAAATACCATCTTGACAATTTTGAGCTTTCCTATCCATTAACACGAAATGTTATTTATCTTATTTATTTGCTTTTCTTCATCAGTCTTATAGCTTTCTTCATATTTACTCATAGATATTTTGTTAAATTTGTATGTAATTCATTTTGTGGGTACTAATGTAAATCTTATTTTTTAATTCAAATCTCACTTACCCTTCACTTATAGTAAAGTGATTAACTTTTACATGTTAACCTTATATCACGAGAACTTGCTATAAAGCTTATTAACTCAAGAAAAATTCTTTATTTTTGGGGATTGTTTACATAGATGATTATGGCATCTGTGAACAAAGATTATTTATGTATTTCTTCTCAATCTGTATACCTTTAACTTCCTTTTCTTATCTAGTTTCATTAGCTAGAAACTCCAGTAGGATCGAAATTCCCCTCTCTTCCTTATTAGTAATTTCTTTTTTTTTTTTTTTTTTTTAAGATTTTATCTATTTGACAGAGAGAAACACAGCCAGAGAGGGAACACAAGCAGTGGGGTGAGAGAGGGAGAAGCGGGCTTCCTGCCAAGCAAGGAGCCTGGTGTAGGACTTGATCCCCAGTCTCCGGGATCATGACCTGAGCCAAAGGCAGTTGCTTAACCAACTGAGCCACCCAGGCGCCCCTTTTATTAGTAATTTCTATCATGAATATTTTTATGCTTCTACAGATATTACTATGTGATTTTTTTTCTTTTTAATCCTGTTGATGTGATGAATTACATTAATTGATTTTTGAATCTTGAATTAGCCTTGCATACTGGGATAAATTCCTTTTGGTCATGGTATGCAATAGTCTTGTGTATTGTTGAGTTAGACTTCATATATTGTTTAGAATTTTTACATCTGTGTTCTTAAGAAGTATTTGTTGTTAGTTATTTTCCTTGCAATATCTTTGTCTGATTATATTACAATGTCATTCTATAATCAGTTAGAAAGTATCTCTCTGCTTCTATATTTTAAAAAAAGATTGTGGAGGATTGGTATAATTTCTCCCAATAAGCATTTAGAATCCCCAATTTTACCCATATGGACCTGATTTTTTTGTTGTTGATTTGAAAGGTAATTGAATTTTACAGCTACAAACCTATTCAGATTGTCTTACTTCTTGTGTGAATTTTGGCAAATGGCCTTTTTCAAGGAATTGATCTATTTTAAATAGACTGCTAAATTTGTAGGCAGGAAGTAGTTCAAAGTATTCCTTGATTATTCTTACAATGTCCTTATAATTCTTATAAATATATTCTTATTATATCTTTATAATTCTTATAATGTCTTTATAATTCTTATAAAATCTGCAGTGGTACCCCAGCTTCCATTTCTAATGTTAGTAATGTGTGTTCTCTCTCAGGAAGTCTTTCTAGAGCCTATCAATTTCATTATCTTTCAAGTAACATGATCTTTTAAAGAACAAGCTTTTTGCTTAGTTTTTCTCTATTGATTTCTATTTTCTTTTTTTTTTTTTAAGATTTTATTTATTTGACAGAGAGAAACACAGCCAGAGAGGGAACACAAGCAGGGGGAGTGAGAGAGGGAGAAGCAGGCTTTCTGCCAAGCAGGGAGCCTGATGTGGGACTCGATCCAGGGTCTCCAGGATCATGACCTGAGCCAAAGGCAGTTGCTTAACTAACTGAGCCACCCAGGCGCCCCTTAATTTCTATTTTCAATTTTATTTCTGTCTTAATTACTAGTATTTCTTTTCTTCTGCTTTGAATTTGTTCTTACAGTTTCCTTAGGTGATAATTTAGATGAATGATTTTAGATTTTTCACCTTTTCTAAAATATGTATTCATTATAATTTTCCTTATAAGCATAACTTTTGATTCATTCCACAAATTTGATAAGATGTATTTTGTTTCCATTTATTTCAAAATATTTCTCTTGATCTATCTTCTTTGATCTAAGTTTTTTAGAGGTATGTCACTTAATCTCCATGTATTTTGAAGTTCAACATTTATTTTTCTGTTACTTATTGTTTAATTTTATAGTGGTCTAAGAACCAACACCGTAAGTTTTCTATTTTTTTCAGTTTGTTGAGTTTTATGGCCCAGAATGTTGTCTACCTTGGTGAATGTTTTCATGTGAGCTTTGAATAATGTATATTGTTGTTGGATGAAGTAGTCCATAAATGTCAATTATAGCTAGTCAATTGATGATGTTATTGAACACAACTATGTCCTTACTGAATTCCTCCTCTGGAACTGTCCATTCCTGATACAGGGGTGAAATAATTGAATTAATATCAATCAAATTTATGTTTTCTATTAGTTCCCTTCAGTTTTCATTCTTATTTTGTCTTTTACTTTTTTTCTGCCTTTTACTGTTTTAACTGAGCATTATATGTAATTAAATTCTCTTTCTTACTCCTTTTAAATATTTCTATTAGTTTACCTAGAATTTTTAATATCATTTATAGCTAATCCAAGTTCACTTTCAAATAACTCTAGACATCTTAATGGATTATGGAAATACTTTATGATAAAAAATAAATCCTAATTATTTCCTTCCATCCTTTGTATTATTTCTGTCTTTTATTTCAAATATATAAGCTAATCATGTATTATATATAACATGAAGTTAATCGTGTATTATATATGTAATATAAAGATGTATTATATATAATACATAAATACATACATATTTGTACATAACTGTTAAATCCATTACGAATAAGAATGAATGTTATTTTATCTTCACTTATACATTCTTGAATGTTCTTCCTTTCTTCATGTAGATCTAATTTTCTGAACTAGATTTCCTTTTTCTCTATAAATCTTCTTTTATCATTTCTTGCAAGGCACATCTACGTGCAGCAAATGCCCTCAGTTCTTATTTGTCTGTGACGGTCTCTTTTAGCTTTTATTTTGGGGGATAATTTTGTTTGTTATGAAACTTCAAGGTTTATGTTTGTTTGTTTTTTTTTCTCAACACTTTTAATATTTTATTCCACTCTCTTGTATAAATGGTTTCTGAGAAGTTGGCTATAATTCTTGTCTTTATTCCTGTATAGTATGTAAAGTGAATTTTTTCTCTTAGTTTCTTTCAGGATTTTTTCTGTACCTTTGATTTTCTATAGTCTAAAAATGATAAGCCTAGGTGTAGTTTTCTTGTTTTTTTATAGTTTCTTATCCTCTGAACTTCTGTATCTGTGATATGATGTCTGACATGAATTTGGTGGAAATTCTCAGCCATTATTGTTTCAAATATTTCTTCTGATTTTTTTTTCTTTTTCTTCTGTTATTTACACCATATATGTGTTGTATCTTTTTTAGTTGTCCCACAATCTTTGGACATTCTCCTCTGGACTTCTTTGTTTCAGTTTTTATTCTCTTTGCCTACCTGTTTTCAAGGATTCAATTGATACAGTCTCTAGTTCATTTTTTTCTCAGCCTCTTCCAGTCCACTAATAAGCTAAAAGGCAGCAATCTTTATTTTTGTTACAGTGTTCTTGATTTCTAAGATTTATTTTTTGTTGTTTTTCTTAATATTCTCATGCCTCTGTTTACATTGTCCATCTGTTTTTACAGTCTACTTTATTCATTAGACCCCTTAGCCAATTATTCATAACTGTTTTAAATTCCTGGTCCAAATATTTCCACCATCCCTGTTATATCTGGTTCTGGTGCATGCCTTGTCTCTTCAAATTGTGTCTTTTGCTTTTGAGATGCCTTACAAGATTTTCCAAATAAACCCATACATGGTGTAGTCAGGTAAAAGAAACTGCTATAAATGAATATACTTTTAGTAATGTGATAGTGAAGTGTGAAGTCAATGGAAGTATTCTATAGCTTTATGTATAGGTATCAGGCTCTTATTAAGCTTATACTTCAGGACTGTGAGCTTTGCAATAGTTTTTTGTTGTTGTTGTTGTTGTTTTTTCTCCCTTCTTGGGTGTAACAAGAAGAAAAGAGTTGCTCCATCTGGATATTTTCCATTCCCCACATTTGATAATTGGAGCCCAACTTCCTGGGATATTAACTAACCCTTGAGGCAGGCCTTGTTGAAAAGAGCAGAGTTGGGGCCCCTGGGTGGCTCAGTTGGTTAAGCAACTGCCTTCGGCTCTGGTCATGATCCCAAAGACCCAGGATCAAGTCCCACATCAGGCTTCCTGCTCGGCGGGAAGCCTGCTTCTCCCTCTCTCACTCCCCCCTGCTTTTATTCCCTCTCTGGCTGTGTTTCTCTCTGTCGAATAAATAAAATCTTAAAAAAAAAAAAAAAAAGAGCAGAGTTATCTGGCATATATCAAAATGGTTTTCTTTGCCTTTTCCTGACAGAAGCCTGATGGGATTTTTCCCTGATATTTTCTCTGTGGGAGCCTGGTAGACCTTCTTTAGCAAAAATCTCATAATACTGTGAGGAACCAATGACTGGGATTCCTGAGATCTTAACTCTTACAACTTGTCTACACTAAACCTTCAGTGATTCATCAATTGCAACTTAGGGTTTCTTACCCTGATATTTGTTTCCACAGAGATTTTTCTTCATGATTTTATGCTCAGGTAAGCTGTGGCTCCCTATATTCAGTCTCTCCCATCTTGGGAGAATCAATTTGCCTTATATTCTCCACTATCCTAAGGATCCAGGAAGCATTGTTGAACTTTTAGTCTGTTTAACTTTTCACTTATTAGAATGGCATGGCAACTTCCAACCTTCTGCTATGTTGAAATGAAACAGTAACACTGCTGAGTTTTAATTTTGAAATAATTTGCATATAGAGAAAAAAGATTACACAAAGAAGAGTAATATGTCGTCTCAGTAATTTAAGAATATCTCATTCTACATACTTGATATCGTTGGATTTTTTAAATTATTTTTCTATTAGGTTCAGTCAGCCAACATATAGTACATCATGAGTTTGCTGGGTTTTTTGTTTGCTTGTTTTAGATTACATTTATTTATTTGACAGAGATAGACACAGCAAGAGAGCAAACACAAGCAGGGGGGGTAGTAGAGGGAGAAACAGGCCTCCACCTAAGCACAGAGCCTGATGTGGGGCTTGAGCCCTGCACTCTGGGATCATGACCTGAGATAAAGGCAGATGCTTAATGACTGAGCCACCCAGGCACTTTATTAGTTTTTGATGTAGTGCTCAAAGATTCATTAGTTGTGTAAAACACTCAGAGTTTATCACATCACAGGCCCTCCTTATTGACCATCACCAAGTTACCCCACATAAATTTATCTACTTTGATATTATTACAGAGAAGTTAAAGATAGATTTGGGTCGGTTAGTAAGCATGTTTTATGCTTTATTGGAAGGTTATACTATAAAGATGTACATATTTCCATAAATTATTAAATATTTTAATAAATTTTCCAATCTAGAGAATTCTGACATCATAGACAGTTCACAGTTGCTTACTACTTAGTTTTCACACACACACAAAAAAGAATTAAGATTTCCAAGCAATAAGATTTATAAGCACTAAGAGTTATAATAAAAATTATAAGATGTATGCTCTTGGTAAGAAAATTATGAGACAGAGATATGCTTGTTGAAGACAAAGAGTAATTTTATCCTAAAATGAGACTGGTTGTTTAGAGAGGGGAAATACTTGATTTTTTTTTTTTTTTAAGTTGTAGAAAGTTGTAGAAAATGAATCCTTTTTTTAAAGATTTTATTTATTTATTTGACAGAAAGAAAGATCACAAGTAGGCAGAGAGAGAGGAGGAAGCAGGTTCCCTGCTGAGCAGAGAGCCTGACACAGGCCTGGATCCCAGGACCCTGAGATCATGACCTGGGCTGAAGGAAGAGACCTTAACTCACTGAGCCACCCAAGTGCCCTAGGAAAGGAATCTTTAGAAAATAATTTTATGACTGGTCAGACTTTTTTTTTGAAGATTTTTATTTATTTA
>PITA01011502.1:0-66416 GCA_004023965.1 Spilogale gracilis | reverse complement strand
AACCCTTGCTCCTTGCCTGGATGCCCTGGGCCTCCTTGGAAGGAAGGCATGGGAGGTGGGTGCTGGACCCCGGGGGAGGAGGAAGAAGCTGGAGGCAAAGAACAATGGTGAGTCAGAGAGGGACCAGAGGAAAGAACCCGCCAAAGAGGCGAGTCAATAATTCACATGTCTCCTTTAAATATTCAGGTCTCCGGCTGCTTAAGATGTAGCAGGGCATCTTTGAATATACATATGTATTTTGTAGTTTGAGCACAGAAACACTGACATCGCAGACAGAATAATGGGGGTGGAAGGGCGTGAGGCCCTGGAACCCTTGGGGAGACACCAAATTGTCTTACCCATAGGAGGAGAGCATGCGATATTGAAATCCTAATCTTGAGCATCATACACTAAGCGCCTACTGTGTGCTGGGCCTTGTGCTCAGTGCTCTCCCTGTTCAGGCATTCATTCACCCACCCAGCCTTCTGGTTCTGGGGCTGAACTGCTTACGTTGAGCTCTTGGTTCTGCCTTGGGTGACTGGCTACACGTGTGACCCCAGGCACGCTGTCAAACTTTTCCGTGTCCTGTCTCCTCTGTGAAGTGCCTGGAAGAGTGTCTGGCATGTCCTAAGGGTTCAATAAATACTATCACTATAGTCATAATCATCCGCTCATTTATTCCTTAGAAGAAATATTTATTGAGTGCCTACCAGGTACCGTGGGGTATAATGCTGAGCTCAGAAAGATAGTTTCTGCCTTTAAGAAGTCTCCAATGGGGCACAGGTATTAAACTAATAAAAAAATCAATGAAGAAAGTCAGTTCAGATCGCTGTAAGCATTGGGAAGAAGATGAACAGGCTGAGGGGAACACTACTTTCCAGGTGGTCAGGGAAGGCCTGTCAGAGGAGGTGACCTTTAAGTTGAAATTTAAAATATGAAAAGGAGCCCAGGGAAGGGCTCCAGGCAGAAGGAACAGCAAGTGCAAAGGCCCTGAGGTGGGAAGTAGTTTGATGTGTTCGAAGAAAAGAAAGAAGGCGGTCATGGCTGGAGAGTAGCATAAACTTTTCCAAAACTCTCCAGGGGATTTGAAACACTTGAAAATGTGGAGAAGGCAGTCCAGAGAGGTGTAGAGATTCACCAAAGGGTTCATAGCTATTATTGAAAAAAACCAAGGTCTGCTTGACTCCAGGGCTTGTGTCCCTGATGAAGTCACCAGACCACCCCCAAAGGGGAGCATAGGTCCCCACAGAATGCAGTCCAACTTGCGTAAGTCCAAGGTGAATTAATGGTGACTCTGAATTAGGGAGAGTCCTGAGAGAGGAGCAACGGGTGCTCTTGGAGCTCCGACAGTCACTTGAAACAGCCACCCACAAAATGCTGCCCAGGAGAGGTCCTGCTGGACCTTCCTTACTGAATACATCAAAGGCACCAACCCGGGCACCCAACCAGCCCCACAAAGCAATCTGAAATTGCAGTATGGGTTTGCACAGGCGGCAGGAAAGGGGGCGGCATGGGCTGGGCAAGATGGAAGGTTCACAGAAACCCTGTTAGGTGCCAAGTTGTGTGCTGGTCTTTGTGTGTCTTCAATCCTCAAAGGAACTCAGACCCAAACACACTGCTGTCCTTACCTGAGAACACAAGGTTCCTCAATGTCAGGTAATTTACTGGGGACAGAACTAGAAAGCAGCGGTCCCCAGAGCACCCCTACCCACTTCACCCTAAACTTTTCACTGGCTCCAGATGATGCTTAGCTCAAACGACAAAGGTAGCTTCAAATTACCTGCATTTGCCTCACTTGCTAATTGGCCCATATCTTTGTACCGGAACCGTCTGAGTCATGGTTACGTTCATTCACAACCAAAGTGGCCATCAGGTCTGGGAATTCCCAGTTGTCTTTCCAGAATTCTTGGTGACATTCTAAGGACTCAGGGAACGCTGAGGTATCAGCCTGGGTAGAGCCATGGCTCCTTGGAGGCACTAAATTTGTTTTGCTGGAGAGTGAGCAAATATGATCTGGGGACTAACCTTCACTGGGGAAGTAGTAGGAGCCTTTGTGGGCCTACATGGTAGGGCTGGCTCCTGTTAGACACCATCTGATTGGGGCTGTACATCACAGGAGGGCAGGATATGCATCTTTATCTCATCACTAAGCTGCTGGCCAAGAGCCTAGTCTAGGATCTGGCACATAGTAGGAGAGTGAGGAAACAGATGCTAACCCATAGTGGGAGCTCATGTGCGTTGGATCCTTGCTGGGTCCCAGGCACTCGGCTAAGAAGATGACATTGGTGGTATGTGGCCTCAGCTGCGAACAAAGCTACCTGGGGAGATTGCAAACACATTCATGTCCAAATCTTGTTGCCCAGATATTCTGTTCTACTTCATTTAGGGTATATCCTGGACACTGGCATTTTTTTTTAAAAGCTCCCCAGATGATTGAAGTACAGCCAAGGTGGGAACACTGTTTTCTGTGCCTCATCTCATCTAACCCTTCCATTAGCTCTCAAGGTGCTTACTGTTGGCATGCACGTCCATTTTGCAGACGAGAAAGCAGACGCTCAGAGATGTTCGATAGCCTGCCCACGGCCACACAGCGAGGAGGTGGTGGTGTCATAATTTCAGCTGAGATGGCCTGACTTCGGCACCTGTGCAGAGCCACAAACCACACAAAATGCGCGGAGGAACAAAGGGGCATCATTAGAGCCGTAGAAAAAGGAAGAAGGTGCAGGCAGGGCTAGGAAGTGCCTTTGCAGAAGCAACAGGGAGCTGTGCCTGGTTGCAAGCAGCTCCTAAGGGACGTGGCTCCGAGTTCCTGTAGGGGAAGATGAGGCCCACCCTGGGCTGCTTCTAGAGCAGCATGCACACCTTTCTGGGTCTGTAACCTGTCCCGTGGGTCAGAGATGTTTGGATTTGGGGCAGATGTCTGACTCAAGGGCCAACAGCTCACAGACTGAACAGCAGCACATCAGGGGTCTGATACAAAAAAAGCTTTTCCTGGTAAGCTAATCCCAGTTGACACAAGCTAAATAAGCGTTTATGAAATTAATTGCTTGATATTGCATTTTACAAACGAATGAGTAGTTCAGTGTACTGTTCACATTTCCCTTTTTAATCCCAAATATCCACTTTCCTTATTGGATCTTTTGATCAGCTTATGCTCTGCCCTTCTGACTATAATGACTGGAGCCTCAGGGCAAGTCATTCATTCATTCATTCATTCATTCATTATCGTCTCTGTGCAGGGCGGTCTCCTAGATGCTGGAGCCTTTCCTTGTGGGTAACCACGCATCAAACAGCGATGAGAGAAGGACCTGGATTCATGTTGATTTTCACTTGCCTTAATGTAAAACAGGATTTCAGATTCTGCTAGTTTATCTTACACAGCCAAAGCCCCAGTTATCTCTGCTTCACTAAGTCTTGAGATTGGTTTGGAACTTGAACATATATTCTTCGAGACCATTAAAAGTGGTTTAATTGGCTGTTCAGGGATGTCCCGCACTCAACTCTCTAGATGGATCATCTCTCTCGTCTCTCCCAAGAACCGGGAGGCCCGAAGCCCTCACCTGGATGGTCCACTTCCCTGGATTTATTTCTCTCACTCTGGGCCCCAGAAGTATCCAGTTTTGCATGCTGTAGATCCGGCCTCTGCTCACGGCTGCACCTCCAAATCCAGCTCAGGTGCTCGCCGGGCTCCGCAAAACTACAGCCCCACAAAGCAGAGTGGTGTCAGCCCATATCCTCCAGGGAGAAGCCAAAGTACTTTTCATAGATTCAAGCCTCACCTTAATGAACCGTGGGGATGGGGCTATCCGAAGGAGGACTGCGGGAAGAAAGATGGACAGCCACCTAGGATTATGTAACAGAGCAGAAAGGCAATGACCTTGGGAGTCAGATTGTCCTAATCCACCAGTCTTTTGCTGTGCATTCGTCTCAGGCACAAGGCCTGGTTTGGAGGCAGGCTTTCCCAGCTCTTAGCTGTATGGCCTTTCTCCAGTCACATAACCCTGAGTCTGTCTGGTTCACAGGCACTCCGGAAAGTAACTGAGGCCAGAGAGGTGACAATCGGCCAGTAATTGATAGGTTGATAGGTGCTGGTTCCCCTGGCTGGTTTAGAAGAGCAGTGCCAGTCATTTGGAACTGGGCACCTCATCCTTATTTACTGTTATTTGTTGAAATATATTTTATTTCCCGTCCCTAGGGCTCTACACAATGCATACATGGATATATTTGTATGTATACACGGGAATGCACACACACACAGACACATAATAAATGTGTGTGTATTTTACCAAGATCAACAGAGAGACAAATGAAGCTAGACGGGAGAAAGACAGAGATGAGCACGCATTTCTAGATATTTCCCTGAAGTCATTTCTGGATCATTTCTAGCGCCTACCAAAGAATTCAGCATACATTTAACATCGATCTGTTGAATGAATACATTTCCGAGTTCATGGCTTGTATACGTGTGTGAGACAAGAAATTTGAGTGTGTTTCTCTGTAGTTTCAACTGTAACTCGAGACACAAAATCATATTTAATATGAGATGCCAGGAAATAAAATTAAGTCAAAGCTGAGTAATATACCAGAAAACAAGTCTGAATTTCCTAATGCATTTCTTTTCTTCCTTTTCCCTTCTACTTTGGGCTGCCAGATAAACAATAGGATATCCAGTTCAATTTGAATTTCAAATTAAAAAAAATAACCTTATAGTGTAAGTATATCCCAAATATTGGAAGGGCAAATATTACAGGGATCATACATATGCTTAAAAACAAACAAAAAACTATTGCTCCTGTATTTTATTTGCTAAGTCTGGCAACCTTACCTGAACATTCTAGATTTGAAGTCCCTAAATCCTACCCCCCCTCCCCCAATGCCATTTAAGTACTCAAAGGCCTTCAGCGGTTTTTCATCACCTCTGGGATAAGGTAGAAACCCTTTAACCTGACCCCAAATCCTTTGCCGCCTCCCTGTTCCTTTCAGAGAGGAGGTCTCGCGGCTGTCTGGGGCAGGCACCCTCTGTCCAGGCCCAGCCCGGCAGCTTCAAGCCCTGCAGGCAGCTGAGGCAGGCTCAAGGACTATGTGGACTGTGGTCCGTGTTCCGGGTTACATTTCTCATTGGCCTCCCCTACATGGGGTTGCCTATCAGCTGGTCCCAGCTCCCTGCTGTTGTGTCCTGCTCAGAAACCAGCTTCACACCCCAAAATCCCACAAATCTTTTTCTCTACCTTTTCAGGATGCTAAGAATGCAATTACCTTTTCCCTAGTCATGGAGGAGCTCATAAAGAGCCTTGTCAGAGATCGAGTCTCCACCATGGGTAATGCGCCGCAACTCATGGTGGGAGGTGGGGCAAGGTGTCAGCAGGTGTGAGGCACCTGCAGGCTGTTTGGGGAGCCTTTCTCTCCCACCAACCTCCCCATATCGCCTAGCTGGACACTCCCAGTCAGCCTTTAGAGGTTTGGACAGCAAGAGGCTGAAAAACACTGGAAAGGAGGGTGGGGCTTGCAGAAGCGAGATTTTAGGAAAGCCAGCGGAGCGCGGATGGCTGGAGTTCCCTGGCACGCTGGGGACCATCCCTGGGGTTCACATCCCCTGAAAAAATGGGAGCCATGGTTCAAGCTGCCTGGGTGGTGAAGAGGCACTGAGATGGGGTGTGGGAAGCATCTCCAGAGACAACACGCCCTTCCCTCTTGTCCCCTCTCCTCCGTGGGCTTCCACTCCCCTTTCCCCAGTGCAGCCAATAGCCAGATGGCTAGGTGGCCCATTTCCATGGCCAGCTCTTTCTCATAGAGATGGCAGCCATTTGAAGCCACACTGAGTCGGCTCTGGGCTGAAGCAAAGACACAGGACCCTGCTTCCGAGCCCCCTTACCTCCCACCCGTCCTGGAGACGTCCCAGGGCCTGGTGCCTCTGGCTTGGCTGTCCTCTCTGTCCTGGCAAATCACTGATGCCAAGAAGTCTCAGCTGGCTTTCTCCAAAAAACAGCCTATTGCTCAAAAAATCCAGCCCTCAGCCCACTGACTTCCGCAAACTCTCTGAGGCCGGGCACCCTTGTCACCCCAGTTTACAGCTGAGGGAAGCCAAAGCTGAGAAGTCTGGATTCACCAGCCCCCCCAGTCACTGTTTGCTTCCAGAACTGAGATCTTAACCACTGGGCCCGCAGGAGGCTGGAGGGGGATTTTGGCTCCACATGCACAGTCTGGAAACTTCCATTCTTCCCTCCTCCTTCCATCCTGGGAATGGAGAGGGGTCCCCAAAGCCCCATGCCCTTGGCCCACCTGATGGACCCAAGTTTACTTCAAAGCTAGCCCAGCCTCTCTGGGAGGAAAGCTCTGCCTCATTCCACGGCCTTACGGCCACAACCTTTTCTCCTGAGTGGTTTTTTTCCTTTATTTCTCTCTGTGGCTCTGGCTCTTTCTCCCTGAAAATACAGTTTGCTGATATTAAAAAGAAACACACAACTTCTAAACACATTTTATATAGTTTTTGAAGTCTGATAGCCTCAGGCTCTGGATTGATAAGCATTCGGATAGTGCAGACCAGAGCTGGGAAGACAGCACTGTCTGCAGGGACGGCCCCGCACAGGGATAGAGGAGGGAAGCCTGAGGAAAGGAGGTTGGGAACCACTTAATGGGAGGCGGGGTCCCCCTGGGAGGTGGGGGGGCAGCTGGGGATGTACACAGGTCCCAGAGGGAAGCAGCCCCCATGGAGGCTCTCCGAAAGAGATTTGATTCCCTCAGAGGCTGGAAGATGGAGGGAGTTCCCTCTCAAAACTGAGCGGGGAAAAAGAATATTCTGTGCACCCCAAGGCCTTGGAGGTCATCTCCACACCCACAGAAAGGGTCAAGATGGGGAACTGGTGAGGTATTCACAGGTACTTGTGGAATACAGGTACGTGTGTGAAGGGGGGTGGAGGTGGCGTTGAACTTGAACTCCGTCAGTCCCTTCCTACCAAGCTGCTGGGTTGGAGACCTCAGCCCAAGTGTAGACACTCAGCCAGAGCACTGGGGGTGTGATGCTCTCTTGGAACGACGGCCCACAGGTGCAAGAGAGGTGGAAAGCTCTACCTGCAGGGAGCTCCCTGGCTGCTGGGGAGAGCCAGTCTTTGTCCTTGGGAAGGGCCAGGTGACGTGGGAGAAGGAGGAACTGCACAAACATAAAAACTCAGGTCCAGGAGAGGTCCTCCTCAGTGTCAACCCCTCCCCAACAAAGGTGGCTTTTATAATCCAGCCCCTAAACTTCTGTTGGGAGGCGGCCTCTCGGCCAGAGAAGGGAACACTCTGCTCTCCAGTCCCGCTGTGGCTGCCTCCCATGAGGCCTCCTGAGACAGTCAGTCTCCCCGGATCCACTCTCAATGCTCTGGCCATCCCTGGTCCCTCTGAGCCCATCTCACTTCCAAGTCAGCTCCCGCTTTCCCATCCTTCCCCAAGGCTCCCACCATGACACCCCAAGTGTCCTCACCTTACACATAGCTTCCAGCAACAGAACCCCATTTGTGTGCCCATCACCCGGCCCAGGAAAACTCCTGCCCTCCATGTCTTCTTCTCGGTGCCGAACAGCCCGGCCACGGTGTTCATGACACAGCTGTTAACCACGTGCCCTGTGCTGGACCCATGGGTGCCATCTCATCAGTATATATGAGGCTGAGACCCCGAGAAGCCTGAGACCTGGCTCTCCCATTGCCTGGGTCACTTCTGTCATCCTTCAGGTCCCTGCCTAAATGTCCCTTCTTTAGGGATGTCACACAGTGTCCTGCATGTCTTGGTAGCACTAATCACAGTGGTGTTTAATCAATCATTTCTTTGATGGCTCACTCTCTCCCCAGTCCTCTTTCAGCCCTAAAAGGAGAAAGTGTAAGTCTTTGTTGTTGGCCTTTCCCATTGTGAATGCTCAGCACTGAGACTGGCTCAGAGAAGACCGCCCACCCCAGGAAATATTTGCTCTTTGAGGAATCAGTAGCTTACTGATTTTGCGCACCTAGAGTGCTCTGAACTTCAACTGCCTCAGTGTACACAGGTGGAAAATACATCCCCACAACCAGCTGTCAAGGTGACTTATTCCTGGGTCCTAGAAAATACTTAAGATTCTACTTTCCACAAAACCATCAACAAAAGGAAAAGGCAACCTACTGAATATGAGAAACTATTTGCGAAACATATATCCAATAATGGGTTAATATATAAAATATATAAATAACGTGCACAACTTAATACCAAAAAAACAAACAAACAAACAAACAAACAACTAGATTAAAAACATGGACGGATGTCTTGGGTAAACATCTTCCCAAAGAAGACATACGGATGGGCCAACATGAAAAGATGCTCAACATGATTCATTATCAGGAAAATGCAATCAAAACCATGATGAGATCCTACTTCATACCTGCTCAACTGGCTAGTATCAAGAAGACAAAAAATAACAAGTGTTGGCAAGAATGTGGAGGAAAGGGAACCCTCATGCACAGTTGGAAGAAATGCACACTGGTGCAGCCACTGGGGAAGACAGTGTGGAGTTTCTTCAAAAAATAAAAAATAGAGCTACTGTACAATTCAGCAATCCCACTTCTTGTTATTTATCCAAGGAAAATTAAAATCCCAATTTGAAGAGATATATGTACCCTTATGTTCATCATATCATTGTTTACAATAGTCAAGATAGAGCACGCCTGGGTGGCTCAGTCGTTAAGGGTCTTTGGCTCAGGTCATGATCCTGGAGTCCCATGATTGAGCCCCTCATCAAGCTCCCTGCTCAGCAGAAAGTTTGCTTCTCCCTCTCTCACTCCACTTGCTGTGTTCCCTCTCTGGCTGTGTTTCTCTCTGTCAAATAAATAAAATCTTTTTAAAAAATAGTCAAGGTGGGGGCGCCTGGGTGGCTCAGTTGGTTGAGCGACTGCCTTCGGCTCAGGTCATGATCCCAGAGACCCGGGATCGAGTCCCACATCGGGTTCCCTCCTCGGCGGGAAGCCTGCTTCTCCCTTTCTCACTCCCCCTGCTTGTGTTCCCTCTCTGGCTGTGTTTCTCTCTGTCAAATAAATAAAATCTTTAAAAAAAAAATAGTCAAGGTGCCCTTCAGCAGATGAATGGATAAAGAAGATGTGGTACATATATACAATGGAATACTATGCCTCCATCAGAAAGGATGAATACCCAACTTTTGTAGCAACATGGACTGGACTGGAAGAGATTATGCTGAGTGAAATAAGCCAAGAAGAGAGAGTCAAGTATCACATGGTTTCACTTACTTGCGGTGCATGAGGGGTAAACTGGAGGAGAGTGGGAGAAGGAAAGTAAATGGGAACTAGGGTAATCCAGGGAGGGAAACGAAACAACAGAGACTTTGGACACAGAAACAAACTGAGGGACTTGGAGGGAGGGGGGTAGAGGGATGGGAGAGCCTGGTGGTCGGTACTGGGGACACCTAAAGCGTGGAGCACTGGGTGTGGGGAATGGGGAATGAATCTTGGAACACTGGAAAAAAAATTTAAGTAACAATAAAAAAAAATAGTCAAGATAGGAAAGCAAATGAGGTGTCCATCAATAGATGAAGAGATAAAGAAGATGTGAGATTTTATATATATATATGTATATATATATATATAATGGAATATTAGTCATAAAATGATTGATATCTTACCATTTGCAACAACATGGATGGAAGTAGAGGGTATTATGCTAAGCAAAGTAAGTCAGGCAGAGAAAGACAAATACAGTATGATTTCACTTATATCTGGAATATAAAAAAACAAAACAAATAAAACAGTGTCACAGATACAGGAAACAAACCATTAGTTACCAGAGGGGGATTGGGCTGGGGGGGGCATGGGTGAAATAAGTGGGGGGGATTAAGAGGTACAAACTTCCAGCTAGAAATAAGTCATAGGGATGTCATGTACAGCACAGAGAGTGTAGTCAACAATATCATAGGAACTTTTCTGTGGTGACAGATGGTAACTACATTTATTGTGGTGATCATTTTGTAATGTCTAAAAATATTGAATCACTAAGATGTACACCAGAAACTAATAGGATATTGTATGTCACTTATTCAATTTTTAAAATTCCATTTTCTTTCCCCCAATTAAAACAAAACTATCATTCCACTTTATACTAATCAGATTGGAAAAAATTAGAAAATTGGATAATGCCATGTGTTGACGGCAATGTAGGGAGCTTCATATTCTGGAAGAAACCTGGCAATATTTAGGGAAACGAAGTGCCACGCACCACGAGTCCACCATTCCACTCCTAGGAGACCCAGGGACATCCCCTCGGGCCCAGCAGGGCAGTCTGGGTGAACACCTCTAGGAGATCAGTTGTCCCTCTGGAAGCTTCTGCATTAGTTGGGAGCATTGAACAAGATTTACACACAGTAAGACGGGTAGATCTTAAAAACACAGAGTTAAGTGAAAAAAATTAAGCAGCAGAATGAGATCTATAGCCTCCGCGATTTATGTAAATTAAAACACATTCACACAATAAACAGCGCCATATATTTTCCAGGAAGCATCCATATCCCAGGACATAGATTAGAAGGGGGCTCGGGAACAGGATCAGGGAATAAGGGAGAAAATAGAAAACAAGAGTGAGGCTGTGAAAGAACATGGTGGTAAGAGGCATGAGCTGAGGGGTATGGGAGCCTTCCTTACTATCCATGCTAGGTAAAGACAACAACCAACCGTCCAACCAATCTTCCTCCTCTCCTACCATCTGTGGGACCTATGGGGCTAGAATAGATCTGGACATTTTGCTGTGGGGCTCTCCTGTGCACTGTATGATGTCTGCCAGCATCTGGTCTCCCCTATCAGCCACCAGTACCACCTGCTGAGTGGTGACAGTCACAGTGTCTCCAGACATTGCCAGATGTTCCGGGGGGGGGACAAAATCACCCTGACAGAGAACCACTGGGTGGGGATAAAAGTCTAAAAATGGCACCATGTTTTCAAGGTAAGTGGTCCATACCTGCTTTACTGAAACCCACACCTAGAGCACCATAACGTCAAGACCTGGGACGGAGCTGGGAGCTCCCTCTTGAAAGCTGCCAGTGTCCTTGTACGTTTCCATCAAGGCTCTGTGGAGATTCCAGTTACAGCCCACAACCGCATCTGCCTTGGGCTTCCTCCTAATTTTAACAGGCAGCTGGATTTGCATAGGATATTTGCATCTGAGATTACCCATGGTTCTCTAGGAGACACCGTCTATAGCAAACAGTGGCAAAAAAATATACATATAATGCCATTTCAGCTTGTAAGGGAGGAGGGAGGAAAGAGGAGTGCTTCAGGGAAGGAGGACTCTTGTAGGAAATGTCAGTGCCTTATGCATTTGGTGAGAGGTTTGGAAGGGGATGTTCTACTGGTCACTGTGTGAAGATGACTGTCCTAGCATTGGCATGCAAATTGGTAGATCAAATAGTGAATGAAGAGGGTCCCCTGAGACTCTATCAGGAGGGGGCTGCTGTTTCAAGTAGAGGCAGTCAGAGGAAAGAGGATAGTGTGGACTGTTGATAGATAAGCACATAGACCCAGCTCCTGCCCTCAGAACCCAGCCACCCACCAGCACTGCCTGAGAGCCCAGTCTGCCAGACAGCATTCTCCGAGTGTTTTCCCCACACAGGGCTATGTCAACACACAGCCAACCCCTCTCAATGGAGGCATCACTCCCTTCACTTAGAAGAGGAGGAAGCAGAGGCTTGCAGAGCTCATCCTTAGTGAAGAGCAGAGCCTGAAGTAGAATGAAAGACTGCCAGACTCTAAAATCAATCCTCTTTCCAAGCCTCTCAGTGGGCTCTCACTGATTTGCAAAACTAATAAATAAAGCAAGGGTATGACAGGTAGTGCTCAAGAGGAACAGACATCCTCTCTCTATTACAGGTCAGCAACTCATACTTAGCCCGAGATATATAGCCAGGCCTGGATCCCATAATGTAAAGACAGACACCTGTGAACCATGACCTACATGCCAGGTGAGGTGCGTGTGTGTTCCACATGGGTCAAGGCTAAATTGGAAACTTCCCCCTCTCTGAACTCATAGTATCTCAGATACCCTAGGATAGTTACACTCTGCACTTTGCTGCCCCAGAGCCTTGCAGTCCTCTATTATTACATGTAATTTATTCTTTCTATACCTCTGTCCCCACTAGTCTAGGAACATCTTGAGGGAAGAGACTGTGACTGGCTCATCTTTCTATTTCCAGTGTTCAATAAATATATGTGCTATAAACTGAGCTAATCTGGGGCTGGGAATCGGTGAGTAACCAATCCATATCATTCCATGGAAGTCTTTCTTGATTTTCCCAAAAGGAAGATTATAAATGGACCTTCCCCCAAGCCAAGTGTAAGAGGAAGCATTGTATCCCTGACCACATTTCACCTCACATATCTGATGTCCATGACCATGCTGAGGACTCCTCAACAGGTAGGAACTTGTCCAGTTGTCCCTGAATTCTCAGCGCCAAAAATGGGGTCTTGCATATAAGAGATAGAAGATGGATGGATGGAGGACGGATGGATGGACAGATGGATGGATGGATGAGTAGATGGTTGATGGAAAGCATATAGAGTAGATATTGATAGGTATAAGGTTGTATGGTGTTTTTTTTATAGTTAAATGAGTAGATAGATGCTTGGTGGACTTATGGATGAGGTAGTAGACATATAGAAGAAAGGATGGAACAGTGGTGGATGGTTGGGTGTTTGGATGTGGGAGAGGGATCAAGTCAGTGAAAGGATGAATGAATGGATGGATGAAGCCTGGATGAGTGGATTTATGGTTTGTAGGGTGGGCTAAATGTATATGGGTATGTGGTGAACAGCTAGATGGATCCACATGGAATGGGAGGGTGGATAGCTGGTAGGTTAATGGTTGTTTAGATGAATAAATTGTCTTTCCATTTCCTGATATGCTCAACCTTCTTAAGTAAAATAGTTTTTGTACTCCTTTTTTCCAGATACCACTCTTAAGTCCCCCTGCATCTCCTGCTCTCTTCCGTCCTCTAAGCAGGGGCTCAAAGATGCCAGATGGAAGTCTTCCCAGGAAGTTCTGCTCCAGTCCCTGCCTCTGTGCTGAGCGTTCCACACTGTGCAGAGATTTAATACTTAACTCCAGCCTCTCCCTGCTCCTTACCTGCCTGAGGAGGTAGAGGCAGAAATTTGCATATTTATTAAATATCTCTTAGCAGGATACACAAGCCGCATTGCTACATCCTGCTCCCGGAGCCGTCCTGCTGGCAGACAAGACTGTGCACCATCAGTGCTGCATCACCACCCATTAAGTAGCTGTTCCAGAGCCCATAAGGTGAGGAGGGGAGTGAGGGGCCACAGGGCAGATGCGAAGAGGAAGGCCTGGGGCCTGGGATGCCGCTGTCTCACAGCTGTCCAGCAGTGGTGGGGAGGGTCTCTTCTTGGCCCAGGCAGAAAGGGCTCTTCGGGCATCTCCTCCAGATCTCTGTGTCCACCTGGACACCTCTAACAATCAGCGCTATCTTTGGAAAATTCCCAGAGGACGACCCTTAGAAGTATCTTTGTTTTGTGTTCCTTCGGTTCCCCAGTTTACTTGGAAGCCCACCCTGTTGTCTAAACAGAAGTGGGCTTGCTTTGAATAAGCCCATTGCTGGTGCACTGTCTTCAGTCAAAATGGCAAAGTGTCCCCCGTGGCTCAGGGCACCCTTCCTCAAGTAGTAATCTGATGAGATCTGGCTGCAGGTCTAAGTAGCCAGAACCTTGGGCACCAATGCCCTCTGTTTCCTGGAAAGGAGTCCTCAGGGTGAGTGTTCTTCTAGGGACCAGGAACTCCCTACTATAAACAGGGATGAATCTTCCCACTTCAGACTAGGTGCCCTGACTCTTCTTCCTGTCTCCTGTCACAATTCCTACATTGGGGCTCAAATCTCAGGATGTGGTTTCTGGGGTCGGACTTTCCAGGTACTGATCCGTGTCTCAACTCTTACTATCTGGGTGACCTGTGGTAGGTAACAGAATCTCTCTGTTAGTTTCCTCATCTGTAAGTGGGGGTGATGATCATACCCACCTCCAAAAGCATGGTGCAGGTAAGGAAAACAGAGGATGTTGAAAGATCAGCATGGTATCTGGCTCTGGGCTAAATATTCAGGAAACACCAGCTGTTACGGTTATGGAATCACACAAAATTGTAAGTGCAAAGTAAAGCTTGTTGCTCGCTCATCTTTCTCAGGGAGAAGGGAAGAGTAGTGGACTCACATCTATCTCATATTCTGTCTGCTGGATTCAGCTTTGAGCATCTGTGAGGTAGATATTCTCAACACCTCCACTTTACAGATGAAGAAACTGAGTCCCAGAGGAAGGAGGGAAACATATGAGACCATATATTTGTTGGAAAACCCCATTCTTCTTGGTTCTCTTTTCACAGGCAAGTCATGAGGGATCTCTGCCCTGGGAACAGCCTAGGACCCAAGGACGAGGAGGAAGAAACCCACAAACAGCTTTTCCATCTCCATCTGCCCCCACATCCCACTGCCTTGAACTAGCAGGAGCCAGAAGAAAGGGTCTGGGCTGCAGGCTCGTAAACCTTCCTGAAAGCCCTCATAAACGTAAGGCACTGCTGGCTCCAAGTCTGCTGCTGCAAAAAGCAAAATCCCTGGTCATAAAGTAATCCCCATAAAAAAAGAAAAAAAGAGGAAGAAAAGAAAAAAATCTGTGCAGTAAAACAGTAACAGTCTCTAGGACATAAGGAAGAGGAGGCTGATCTCCCATAAGCTCCAGCCCCACTCAAAGGCACCAATCTTGGGGAATGTTGTGGACCAATGGTCCAAGCAGGCAGAGTGGGGGTGGGTGGCTGGGGTGAGGGATGTAGGTGTTGAACAGTGATGTTTCCAATGGTGATGATGGTAGCACTGAGGTAGCTTCTAGAAGAAGTCCACCCATACCCACCACCTCACTGGAGCTGCCAATGTCTCAAGGTTTCTAGGGTTAGGATCCCCATTATACAGATGAAAAAACTGAGGTCCAGGAGAGTAGGAGCTTACCATCAAATCTCAGGCTTACTGTCCCCTATAGAACTCTACATGGCTACTCTTATGAGCCAAGTCCCCAGTAGAGACAGGGGGTCTGACTGCCCCTTCCCAGCAAGGAATCCAAGGCTGGGAAGGTAGATGCAGCTGTGGGATCCTAGGTGGGTGCCTGCACATTCTTGAGTCTCTCATTGTCATCTACTCACTTAGGGTGATCGTTCTTACCTCACCTAGGAAGTGGAATGAGATGAGAGATGTACAGGTATAAGGATCTGGTGCATGCTCAGGGCTCCGACAGTGGGAACTATGGGATCCAGGTGCGTGCTTAGAATCCCAGGGAAGTGAGGCCCCCAGGCCAAGGGGCCATGATCACATTTGGGGGTGAGGACAACTCAGTACTGGCACAAACCACCTTTGCCCCTTGCCAGCACCCACTCTACCCACAAACAAAGCAGTTCTGCTCAGCTCCAAGGTTCCCAGTCCCGACAATTCACACCTTCCTTCTTCCCTGCCCCCCAATCCAGCCTTTACATTCCCAGTCTTATCTCTTCCCTGCAACTCCCTTCTTCCCTCTCTGCCCCTTTACTGGCTTTTTTCTGCCAGGTTCCAGCCTCTCCATCTTTCTGGGGTACTGACAATCTCCTTTGCTCTCTTGCTCCAGGTTTGGGAGACTATTGTCCTCCTGGCCATTGGAGCTGATTCTCCATTTATCCATTCAAGACACTTGCTTCTCCTTGGACACTCTGGTGACCCCATCCAGGGGCCAGACTCTGTCCTGAGGCCTGTCCTAACCTCATCCCTTGAGAAAGGCTCACTTTGATTCCAGCCCACAGTCCTTCAGTGAACGGGAGTTACCCTTGTCCCACACAGCTCTTCCCACACCCGTCTCTGCAAGAAATGAGCTCTGTACGAAACCATCCCTGTCCCCACCAGGTTCATCCTCCATCTCCCTGAGGCCAGGAGGAAGGAATGATGCCCTATTCCTTCATCTCCCAGCCAGGTCCAGGAATATAGGAAGAGCATGTTTTGAGTTACTGAGCCTCTGGGAACGAGTTCCCTGACATAAGGAACCTCTTAGGCAGAGAATGTCTCCTTCTCCTCACTTCCCCTCTGTCACCTTCCCCTCCTGCACAGACACAAAACAAATGCAAGGGAGCCCAAACATGTACCCATAAATTTTGCTCAAGAATGCTGTGGGGGGAGGGGTTGCAGGAGAGTAAGCTTCCAGAAGCCTTGGTCTCACTACCTATGAAACCAGATAAAAGTATCAATTCAATCCTTTGGGAGGACTGAGTTCACAAATGCAAAACTTTCACATATCTGAGTACCGTGAACAGGAGTGAATGTTTGCTGCCACCATGACCATGGGTGGTTTTGTGCCCCAGGATTCCTTCTGCCCAGCCCTGGGGAGTGAAATGACTTCCAGGTGCTAGAAACTGGAGTCTCCACAGGCAGGTGGCTGATTGCTTGCAAGAGCAGAAACAGTAGTAACAATACAGGTAACGGTAAAGACTGGCTACCGTTTATTGAGTAGTTACTACACGCCTCCCATGAATGGCCTCATGCAATCCTCACCAGATCCAACGCAGCCGCATTGTTCCCTCACCGTCCCAGAAGACAGCCCCTGATCAGTGCAGCCATTCTCCCCAGCTCCCAGAGCACTTTAGGGGCAGGACATCTGTCTGACTCCAAACAGGGTTTTGGCTGCCTCAAGTTGCCCCTCCCTCTTGCTGAAACTTTTTTTCCCCATCTGTAAAATGGGTGCCAATAATAATAGGGCCAGGGATGTGATGAAGACAGCAGTCCCAATAAGATTTGACAGGGACGCCAGGGACTCCCAAGCCTACTCTGCCAGGGCTTGTCTAGGGCCCCTGCCTCCTCCTCATAGGATCCACCCTGACACAGGGGGGCCCAGAAATAATTGGTTCTGGCAATGCTCCATCTCAGAGAGACCAGGGGATCCATGAGGGAGAGGAGAGTGCTGGAGCCCCAGGTGGCATTGCTGGGAGAGGTGGTTGGGGCTCCTCAAGAGGTTATGGGAGTGCGGGACCAGGGTTCTGAGGCCAGTGACCCCAGACTTGGCAGATGGAATGAGTGAAAGCCAGAAAAGACTAGGTCCCCAGTCCTGTTACTGTTCCTCCCTCCTCAGGGGCTTTAACCATTAGCAGTAATAATCATAATAATACTGGTTGTCAGTAATTTACCCAGCGCCCCTTCTCTTCTAGACACCTTCTTGGTAGTTAAGTTTACCTCACTAACTCCCACAGTGACCCTGGGGGACAGGACCGCTTTGCTAGCCTCATTGCACAGGAGGGGAAAATTTGGACTTTCGGGTCTGTCCAGGCTCATCAAGCAAATGGGCTCTGTGCTGGTTTTGAACTTGGGTCTGACTCTGAAACCTATGTCCTTTCTAAGAAGCTAGACGACCTCATACAGGACCTGTTATTGATTCTCTCAGGGATCTGTGTTCCTTCTTAAGCTCAGCACAGACCAGGGCCTACTTTGATGGGGTCCTCATGACCGCTGGGGTAGGACAGGCCAGGGTTCGAATCCTAACACTGCGTAAATGAGAGTGTGGCACGCATGACATGCAGGGATGTTTGTGGGCACGTGCATATGTCGTTGGTTGGTTAAGAGGCAGATACAATACCCAAACCACCTGTGGCAGAATAAATATTGAGTAATTTCTCCAGCCCTAAGAATACCTTATGTTTAGCCAGAATCCATTTGCATTTTGGGACCTTCCAAATGCCACGCTCTCTGCCTGGAATCTCCTCTTTTCCCACTTGGCTGTTTTCTGCTCATCCTTCCAGATGGTTCCTCGGGAAGCCTTGTTGGATTCCCCAGGCTGAGTTAGACGTGCGGCCTCCTCTTCCAGCCTGCATAGCACCTTTAACATCTCTCTCTTCTTGGTAATTGCCAATGACACATCTGGCTGGAGTACTGTGAGGTCCCTGCGGGCAGGGAGGGTGTTGTACTCAGCTTGCTTCTGTAGCATCACATAGCACTAAGAAGGCTGCAGAACCAATGAGCAAAGAAGCAGACAAATGAAGAGGTGAACAGGTGGGTGACAAGGAAATCAGCATGAGCTGCATTCCTGTCTTGTTACGTTCAGGGTCAGAGACCTGAGTAACAGAATCTCACCCCTGTCCCCAGGCGCCCCACCCCCACCACTGTTCCTCTCCTCCGCATTTAAATGTGCCTATTGGCCCTGCTGAAGATGTTGCCTGGTTGGGAATCTAGAGAGTCAGGACCATAGTGACCTCTGGACTCTGCAGCCACTGGCCAAGGGTATGATCTAGAGATCATGGGGCCAGTGTGACATGAGGCATCAAGGGGTGGGTGTCCTTGAGAGACCCGACTTCCTCCAAATTTGCCTAGATTTGCATACCATTTGACTATTATTCCCTGAGAGAAGGGGGAACGCATATACCACAGTACATGGCTGCAGAAATCTACATGTTCCTAAGCATCCTCCCCATCCTTCATCCTTCGGTCAGAGTAACAACTAAATTTATTGTGAATTGGCATGTGTTCCCAAGTCCTGGCCCAACCCCATCCTGATCTCTGTCAGAGAAGTAAGGTCTACTTCCTTTGCTTTGGACAGCAGCAAGGAGATTTCTGGACTTCCAAATGATGTCTTCCAAGAAATTGGAGTTTGAACATGATCCCTTGGGTGATGTGACCAAAGGAGAAGTTCTCACTGAAATCCCCACATTGTAAAATGTCAGGATGTCTATGGTCTTTATTTATAGACAGATTGCTTTTCAACTTTTCTCACTCCAACATTTCAATGTGTTATTCCTGAAGATAAATGCACATTATGATATCATAATAGAAATTGCATTTCTCCCCCGTGTCACCTCTAAGCATGTATATACATAAATATGGCACATTGCCTCCGACAGTAATTTAAAAGGCACTCTGGAGAACATATTGATCATGACCAGAGAACGGGGCTGGCATGGTCTTGATTTCATCGAAGTCTGCCTCCTCCCTCTTCTTCGTTTGGGTTCTGAAGCTTGGAGACTTATGGTTTCCATTTATCTTTATACATCGGGACATTTGTTTATAGGCACCAGGAGCTTTGGGGGGGGTGTGAAATTTTATAACTCCGAAGTGTAAATAAGGAATGAAAAATGTAGCCTTCTTCCAGAGTGAGTTCCCTGGAGACAGGAATCCTCTCTCACTCCCACATGGACTTGAGATGGCGTGGGGTGGACACAGTCCACCACTCCTTGGGGTCACCTGGGTATACACTTTTTTTTTTTTAGCTCACCAGCACATTCTTCTACAATTGAATTCCTGGTCCAGCCAAAGCACCTTCCTCTCTACTCGTCTGGCTCCCAGGGACCTCAGGCTCACCTGGGAGCACTCATCTCCTCTCATCACTTTGAGCTACTCCTCATCACCCCTGGAAACTACAAGAAACTCACCTCTTCTAGGGAGCCTCCATGACTACTCAGAACTGCATCCCAGCATCCCACTCTCTCTAGGGCAACGTCCACACTCTGCCCATTTTAAAGATGATTTATCTTTGGGCTCCTTCAAGATCATATTGTCCTAGGCCAAGTAGCTCAATGTGTTAGAAGTAACCAGGCTGGAATTTGCTGGCCCTCTTCAATACCCCAGGCAAGTTCTCTTAGCCCATCTCCTTGAGTTTCTACAACTATCTTGAAAGGTAATGTTTTATCCTTCCATTTTACAGAACAGAAAATGTTCCCTACCCAACCACAGTCTTGAGGCACTAAGTGTGGAAGAGCCTTGATTCAAACTCTCCAACATTTCATTGCGCCAATGTGCTAGGGTTTGGGGTCCAATTTTCAAAATGCCTATTACTTTTCCAGTCAAGAAGAATAGCTCCAGAGCTATCCACTGATAGCAACCATGGCCCAGCCAAGTGTTCTGTAGACCCCCACCTCTGGTCAGAAGAGGGTAGGTTGAGCAAGCCTTAGCTCTTCTACCCTCTTTATCTTTATACTATCTCATTGGCTTTTCTCTCTCAAACCCTTCCATTGGCCCCTTTCCCCTGCCCACTCCTTCAACATCAATATTCTCTCCACTTTGGTCTTGGACCTCCTCTCTTCTTCCTTTCACTCTTCCTGGGCTCTCTCAACTACCTACCCCCTCTCCACATCTTCAAGGATCATTTATCTCTTGGCAACATTCCAATCCCCATTCTGGCTCAGATCACTCCAGACTAGATGTCCACTGGATGCCTCCATTGGGTTGCCTTATAGGTCTCTCAAAGGTAATCTGGCAAGGATTGAGCTAAACATCCCACCATCTTAGTGGGGGTCCCATCACCACACAGGCTGCTAAAGCCAGAACCCTAGCCATCATTCCAGAATCCTTCTAGATCATCACATCCATTCATTACCACCCCATCTATCTTCCACTTCTAAATACCTCTGGTTGATCTCTCTTCTCCCTGTCTCCCAATATTACATATTAATTCAGGCCACCACTCATTCAGACTTGTCATAGCAGTGCCCTCCTAACACATCTCTAGTCTCCACTCTTGTCTCTTCCAGTCCATTCCCCATATTACAGCCAGAATGAGCTTCCTCAAGTGGAAAACTGACCCCCCCATTATTCTGTTGTTTATATCTATCATGGCACCATCAATGGTCAATGGGAGCCGTTCCTGTTGTGTCCTCCCTCTCATGCCAGGCACATGTAGTAACCCTCAATAAAGAGTTACCAAATGAATTCTCTGCCACTTCTCTGATAAATTCTCGGTCCACTCTCTGGGCTTTGTGCCGGTTAACTTTTCCTTCCAGAGCCTCTCAAGAACGATTCTGTTTCAGCATCTCAGCTTTGCCGAGAAGCCAAGACTATGGGGGCCAAATTGGCCTTTGCCTCTGCCGTTAGCAGTCTTCCCCTCTCAATTACATGGTAATCCTTGTTAAAATTACAAATTTATTTATAGGGTTCCCCCCTTTCTTTTTTTTCCCACCCAGCAATTTTTATGGCTCATCGGCTGTAACAAATTCCACTTCATAAAGCAAAGGCGCACGTTATTATTACCTTATGGAAATAGGCAGCGGCAGCTGACTCCGTTCCCGGCCAGCGTGCTGTCTCCACGAATCCGTAATGGTCTCAATCAATACCCCCGTGGGATTTGTTCCACTCTTTGAGAGCAAGAGCATTTGGATCTGGAGGTGTGGTACCTGCCTTAGAGCCAGCTGGCAGCAGTGGCCCCTCCCAAGGACTTCGGATTTTAGTGGTTGTCCTGGTGATTCTATTTTGTCCAGGAATAAAGAGCTCACGATTGTGTGTGGTATTTACCAAAAGCTCTCTGTAAGTATTGTTATGGTAACCATAGGAAGCAGGGGCTGGTCATAACCCCATTGTACAGACGAGAAGAGTGTAGCTCAGAGACTCTGTGAACTGAGGGTCAACATAACATGGTCAGGGGCTTCTCTGAGGGGAGCCACAGACCACCGTGTTGCCTCTGATTGGCTCTAGGAGGTGCAGGGATTTAGAGTAAGGGCTACAAAGGAGCGCTGCTGGAACTCCCCTACTCTTCTCACTCCTCCTTGTCTCTGTCTCCAGATCGGCTCATATTTAGGAAGAAAATACACATCAGAGAAGGACAAGGCTTCCTGCTGCTTGGGCACAAAGCTAGAAATGTCTGGCAGGGCACCCCTCTTCCAACCTCACTTAGATGCCTCCAAAGCCAGGGAACTCACTAACTGAACAGCTGGCTCACTCCTGAGAGTCCAACTTGCCCATAGTTTTCCTTCCACGAAACCCCAAGTGGGCAGTGCTATCTATCTGTAGCTCCTAGTTTGGCTTTTGGAAACCACAGGAGCTACGCTAATCCTTCAGGTCCTCTCTGGCTGCTCGACTATTGCAGACAGAGCATCAGAGCTGGAAGGGCTTCACAGAATTCATATCTCACTTCTTTGTGCTGCAGTCATTGCAGCCCTGAGCTAGTTAACGTGCCTCACTTCCCCCCTCTGTGGGGCAGGGCCTGTCATATACAACATTTGTCAGAGACCTGGCCCCAGAGCTGGGGCTAGACCCCAGCCTCCAGCCCCCTCATTTGCTGCCTTTGGTGACTGCAATCTGCAGAAAGTCAAGTGGGCCAGGATGGACCTGACTCCAACGATGCCCACTCCCCAGTAACTCCTAGCTTACCCTGGCAGCAGCGTAGACCCAGCCTGGCCTGTGCAAAATGTTGGGGGCTTTGTTTCGATCATATCTTTCTTCGCATCTGTCTGACGAATTTGGCTGCTGGAAGTGGTCCAGGGTTTTGGTCCAGAATGTATAAGAGGGGCAGACTGACTCCCAAGTCCCAATCACTTCAAAGCCAGGCTAGAAGCTCCAGGGTTCCTTTCTTGGCCCTCAGGGTAAACCCTTACTGCATCCTGAAGGCAGCCTGGTAGAGCAGAAAGGAAAATCAGGGACCCTTGAGACAGAGAAGGAAAGTTCCAGTTCAGGCTCTTCGTCTCACCAGGTGCACGGCCTGCCTCAAAGCTTTCCCCTTCTCTCAGTCTCAGTTTCCAAATCTGTAAAAGAGAGATAAACATATGCCAGTCAAAAGGCTATCATGGGACTTCAAGCAAGAGGAGTGAAGGGAAGCACCTGGCACGGTGTCTGGCATACACCGGACTCTTGGCTGGCACTGGCCTTCCCCATCCCAGCCCCCTTTCCACACACCCTGGTCCTTACCACATCCCCCTGTACCTCAGCCTCCTCTGGCTCGAACTAGAGGATCACAGTTACCATGGCAACCTTTGGGCAGCTCAGCTCCTTGTCCCTCTGGGCTCCTGCACCCATCCACTCAGCCCAGCTTTGGCAGTGGCCAGGGCAGGAGGATGGTGTGGGTGCCATGGGCCCTTCCTCTTGGAGCTGACCCTCCTACTAAGAGATTTTAAGGGGTATTGAACTCAGAGGGTTTAATGACTTTTTTAGTTGGCACAGGCCCTCCTGCTCTCCTTCCTCCCAGATCCCACCTGGATCTACTTTGCTCCCTCACAGGGAAGCCTGACCAGTGTCCAGACTGGTGATTAGAGAGCTCTTACTGATGGGAGACCCCTTCCTCCTATGTCCTGCTTCCTCTAAGTATTGGCTCAGCAAACCCTCTCCCCAACCCTCCTTGGCCAGGTAGGGTAGGTCTGGGTGAAGGCCCGTCTCAGTGCAGAGTAGTGGCAGGCTCTGAAATCAAGGGTTCAAGTCCTCACTCTGTATTTACCACCAACTGGGGTTTCAACAACAGGCATTTACTACCTCACAGTCTTGGAGGCTAGATGCCCAAGTTCAAGTGCTGGTCCCTTCCGAGAGATGAAGAGAGAATCTGTTCCAGGTCTCTCTCCTACCTTCTGGGCTTTGCTGGCAACATTTGGTGTTCCTTAGCTTGTAGGCACATCATCCCAAACCCTGTCTTCATCTTCATAGGCGCTCTCCTTATGTGTGTGTCTGCCTCCAAATTCCCCCTTTTTATAAGAACACCAGTCATAATAGAGTAGAGGCCACCCTACTCCAGTCTGAACACATCCTAATTGTAACTGCAATGGCCCTATTTCCAAATAAGTCATGTTCCCAGGGACTAGGAGTTAGAACTTCAATGGCTGTATTTTTGAGATACAATGTAACCTATAGCGCGAGCCAGGTGGCCTTGGGCAAGTCACATCGCCTCCTGGGGACTCAGAAAGTCTCCTCTTGGAAATGAAAGTAAATATAGTGAAGTCCTGGATTAAATGGAACAATGTATATAAGTTGGTTATCCCAGGACTAGCTGAGAGTGGAGTTACTAACTAGCTGCTATGAATTTCCATTTGGGGAAGGGCTCTTTCCCTCAGGGAGTGCCCTCATAGATTCCCTTTGCTCCCGATGCCGGCGGTGAAGAGATGCATGGGAACAAGTTCTAAGCCTTGGAGGCTCATCCCTCTAATTCCAGCCTCCAAACCACCTCAGTGTGGCCACACTGTTGGGGTTCACTCCCTGATTTACGCTACAAATGCCCAGTGCTTTGTGCATGCTATTTCGTTTCATCTTTGCAAACCTTTGTATTTTTCATCACTGCATTGTTATTTCCATCTAATGGCTGAAGACATTGAGGCTTAGAGAGGCTTCCCCAAAGTCACGGCAGGGATCAGCTCCCCAGTTCAAATCTCAGAGCATGGAGGTGCCTGGAGCAGCTTTTTCTTTTCTCTCCTGCATGGTCCCTTCTCTCACAGAGCTCCTATAGCCCAACCCGGAGGAGCCCTCGTGTGCTCCCATGCTGTCACCACCCTGCATGCAGCCCCTGGTTATAATTTTTTGTATTTATATCTTCCCTTTGCTTGTCATCAGGCTGTTTATCGGCACGCAGCGATGCACCCGTGTTAAATATATATGCATCTGTGTGTGTGTGCGCATGTGTGTGTGTGTGTGCCTTCCCAGTTATATTTATGCAGCTCCTCTGAGGATTAATTTAGCCAAATAACCGAAGCTATTTAGGTAGTTGACATTCACACTGTGAAGGAATGCGGGCGCTAAGTCAGCCAGGCACTGGCTTTGCTCCCAGGCCTTCCGAGGACTCACTTTCCTTAACTTAGGGTGAGTGTGGCAGACAATGCAGGATCCCAGCGAGTCCAGAGTTTGAATCCTGGCTCTACAATGGGGAGCTGCATGACTCTGGAGGAAATCCATAATGGGCCTCAGTTTGTTCAGCTAAAAAAGAGGTCTTTTCCTTGCAGAGCTGTTGCAAACTTACCAATTCAATAAATATTAAACTTTTATCATAGCAGGTGCTTATTGTTTCATTCTGTTTTTTCCCTTCTATCTCTCTATGTGGTGCCTAGAAGCATGTAAGTTGAAGTTAAAATGTCCTGGCTTGGCCCCTGAGGTCCTCAACCCTGTTGTCTTTGCTGCTCTTCCTCTCACTGTACCTAGAAGTGTGGTTTAGTTGGGATGGCTGATGCTATCAATGACCTTTCAATCCCTCTCTGGTGCTCACTGTTCCAGTGCATGCCAGCCTCGTGGCATCCCCTGGCTAGCATGTGGGAGGGTTTTCTCTGGATGCCAGAACCCACTCACCGACAGAGGGACAGGCTGGAGGTGGGAGCAGCCCTCAACCACAGACCAAAGAGAAAGGATGTGTAAATACCCCAACTCCATCACTTCTCAGTCAAAATAACTCATAGGTCTGTTCTCTCCTCTCACTCACTGTGCCCCAGAGGGCTGGAGGTGCATTTGCCCACAGCAGGAGCTATCCCCATAATGTCTGGTTGGCTTTCTTCCTTTCCCTGTCTCCCTCCCTCATGTTCCTACATGGTATGTGCAGGACCCCCTTCAAAATAAATTTTATGTACTCAGATCCTGGTCCCAGGATTTTCATCTGGGAAAACCCAACCTAAGAGCAGGTAGGGTGAGGGGTGGTAAAAGCCACGTCTTGGGGGTTCCCCCACCTGTCTTTGAATCCTGCTTTAAGAGGCAGTGAGCAATTAATTACTCAAACTTTCTGAGCCTTAGCTTCCTCATCTGAGGCATGGAGGTGGTGAACACAGTACCTGCCCCTGGAGACATGAGGTGACAGAGGGAGATGACCCGTCCCTCACTAGCCAGCTGCAGCTTGGTCCACCATCCTCTTCATCCTCTTCATGGAGCTTCTATTATTTATTGATTTGCATGTGGTCTTTCTTCACAGAGAGCACGACATTATGTGGAAAATGAGCTCTGTGGGGCGCCTGGGTGGCTCAGTTGGTTGGGCTCAAGTCATGATCCAGGAGACTCGGGATCGGGCCTCACATTGGGCTCCCTGCTCAGTGGGAGGCCTGCTTCTCCCTCTCTCACTCCCCCTGCTTGTGTTCCCTCTCTCGCTGTGTTTCCCTCTGTCAAATAAATGAATGAAATCTTTAAAAAGAAGAAAAGAAAAGAAAAGAAAGAAAGAAAAGAAAATGAGCTCCATGAGCAGCGGTTTTCATCCCTCTTTTGCACTGTTGTTCTTCAGCACCATAGACAGCGAGCACTGCGCCCATTCTGCCTGCAGACAGGATTGTATCACAGCACTTCTCACTCAGAAGCTCAGCTCCTTCGGCCTCTCACTTTGCTTTGGCTCTTCCTATCACCTCGCATTCCTGCTCTGTCCAGCTCTATTCATCCTTCACAGCCCTTGGAGCTCTCCTCTGTCATCTTCCTTCCCAGGTTCCACTGAGATGCACCCAGGGCACCTGCAGCTTGTCCCCTCCTTGGCTCGCAACAGCAAGCAGAGAGGCCAGCTGGGGAACTCTCCAGACATCTCCATGGCCAGGTTCCCAAGACCCTTCCCTTCCACCCGGACTCCTGAACCACAGGCACACACAGGTCCGCTCAGCCTCACACTTGTGTCCAGCCTGCCTGGAGCTGTTTCTCGGCGTTTTCATGCATGTCCAGCCTCTCATGTGAAGAGCAGCAATGTGAGTGGGCTTCCTCTTTATTTACCTCCCTCAAAATGACTGAGACGGTTCTGGATGTCACAGGGGAAAATCGGTGTGTTGAATTGCATTGAATCAGGAGCAAAGGGTCAGGTTGGGGGAGGATGTTCAGAAGACCTGGGCCAGGCCATCCTTCTCCATGGCTTCAGGGAATGCCTTCCCTCTCTGGGCCATGCTTTTCCTGTGTGCACACCAAGAATGGTGGGTAGCAAGTCCTCCAGGATGCCCCCAGCAGAGTGCATGAGCCCCTCCCTGAGCATCTAGCATGTGCCCGTGTGTTCACAGATGTGGTCCTATTCTGTATTGACCATGTCAAGTGGTTATGAATGTCTCCATCTTGCAGCACAGTTTCTGAGACCAGAAGGGGTGAGGTCTGGAAGGCCTGGAGTTCTTTTCTGTCCTACCAGGCCTCTGGGAGAAGCTGCCTGGCCTGGGGGCCATGGCAGCTGGGCCCGAGGAGCTCCCATGAGTCCTGGGCAAGCCACCTTCCCCGCCTTCCACTGTTGTCCTGGTGAGAGCCCTGTCTCTGCTCGCCACACCAGTTTTCTCCAGTTGCAGACAGGAATAATGATAACGCTACACCACTGCCTTCACGTGAGAGTTCAGTGAGTTCATACCAGTAAAAGACTCAGCTTGGACCTGGGAGAGTCAGGTTCAATAAACACCAGGAACTATTATTCTTTAACTTTGTTTTCTATCATTCTCTTTCTTTCCCATCATTACTAGTCTAGTGTGTGGCTTTAGAAATGCAGGTTTCCCCTTATATCCGTGCTAGGTCCCCTGGCCTGCAGCCTGCCTGGCCCCCAGGACCAGACCCCTCCCCCACCCAGCTCAGCTGCCAAGGGAGGGCCTGCTCCACACCAGTGTGGCAGGTGGTGGAGGGGTGAGGGTGGAGAGTGCACTCACATGGGGCATAGGGCTTTGCTGCACGTGGTCCCACATGGTGTCATGGCAGACTGGACCCAGGATCAAGGCCTGAAGCTAAGGCCACCCGTAGGCCAGTGTGAGTCTGCCCAGCCTGGAAATACTAACTAACTCATGTTGATCCTGTGCTGTGCCTCCAGCGCACAACATCGCTGAGCCTCACAGCCCGTCCTCTGAGGCTGGCACTATCATTATGCCCATTTCACAGATGTAGAAACAGAGTCGTGAAGGTGAGGCAACTTGCCCCACATCAGGGATTGGCCAGATCTGTCAGAATCCAGAGCAGGCCCTGGGGGGAACACACCCTGTCCTCTCCTTCTGGGTGGTGATTAATCCTCCTCAGTGAGCCACTCAGATCTGAGTACCCCTGCCCACTGCAGAGGTGGGGTGTGAGGGCACCCAGAAAGCCAGGGAGTGGAGAGGAACAGACATGGCCTAGCACTGTGGTGGGCAGGCTGGGGTCTGAGGCTAGGGTCTGGCAGAAGCCCCAAGAGCAGGCACCAGGCACTGTGTTCCAGGCAGCACCACCGGGGCAAAGCTCCATTTTCCCCGCGGCCACAAGCAGCGGCTGGGGCTGGGGTCCCCCATGCCCCGAGGAGCCCCAGGCACATCTCCATCCCTGGTGGGCTGAGTGAACACCACCGTACACTGCACCACGGCTCAACGTCCCAGCTGCTGTCCTCCCAGGCTGCTTGCATAACGCTCACGGATGTCTTCTCCGTGACACCTGCACTGTCAGCATGCCTACATGGGATGGCTCACTCATGCGTTTATTCAACAAATGCTCTCGGTGCCCAGGATGTGCCCAGTGCTCTTAATGCCACCGGAAATACAGCAGTGAACAAAACCAAGTGTCAGCTCTCAGGGATCTCACCCGTCACTCTCCCATGCCCTCTGTGACCTTGGCCGCCAGCATTGGCGCCATGGCTACACCATCTCCCTGTTAGGTACCGGGTATCAACTATGTGGAACATCCCAGCCTGGGAGCCCTGCAAGGCATGTCCTGCTTCCTGTCCTATCATCGCTACAGAGGGAAACCCCTCTTTCCTGGGGCTCACCCCCAGGGCCCCTTCCAGCTGGTACCCCTCAGAGCTTGCCACTGGGAGTGGTCTGACCTACTTGGAGATCTTCTAGTGCAAAAAGAAGCTGGTGCTTCATTATAAAGGGACAGAGCTGCATTTCCCCAGAGCAGGAAAGAATATAAGACAAAGACAGTGGATTCCCACCCCCACCACAAAAGAAAATCCCAAAATGCCCATGAGTTGCCAGAGAGGTGCTGAGGAGAACACTGGAGTTTGTAACGAGCCCGGCAGCCTCTGACCACAGCAGCACGTCGGCAAGAACCCTTAAGGAATAACTGACAGGTCAATAAGGACCTGGGTGGAGGATAGGGCAAGAGAGCCTTAATTCTCTGGCTGTAAATGAGCCCATACATTTACCCAAGTGGCTGCCCCTAGCACCCGGCTTCCTCCTGACCCGGCACTCCATATTATAAAGGGGCTCCATCGTCTCCCCAAGCTGGGATTTCTTTAAATGGTGAGCGAGCTTTGTGGCTAAAGTGCGTGTTAAGCAATGTTTATTACAATCAATAAATCATGGTCCCGTATCTGATCCAGAGACGGAAAGAGCTCGTGAGCCCTAGCTGCAGGGAGAGTGAGGGTGATTGCAGCCCCCAAGATAAGGCAAACCCATTGGACATCACTTCTCCGTATTGGCTGCGAGAGACTGGCATGCCCCAGAGCCCCAGTCTCTTCTCTCCTGACAGTTCTCCTCTGCCTGTCCCTTGGAGGAACCTGGGGAGAGTGCAGAGCCATCTTTCCTCCACGTGAGCAGGCGTGTGCCTTACAGGGTCAGGTGGGCTCTGCAAAAAGCAGGACTTGGACAAGAAGTTTGTCGATTCTCCTTTGGCAATATCTGTTCTGATCGTGGGTGGAAGTTTGGCTCCCTTCCCAGCAGGTCTGGAAGAGAGACAGGGTGGTGGATGGGGAGATGACGTGGCATGCCACACTGAGAAGTTCTGCAGCCTTGCATGGGAGGAGAGGCATACGAGGCACAGGCGATGGCATCACGTTTCAGAGCAGTGTCTCGTTATCACAAGGCACTGGGTTCGAATCCCAGCTTCACCACTTCTTTGATGCTGTGACCTGACCTCTGAGAGTACCCATTTCCTCGTGTGTGAAGCCGGGGAGTAGCATCGCCTGTCTCACGGGGTTGCTGGGGATGCAAGGAGGTAACGTGCATAGACGTACTCAGCGCGGGGGCTGCAAGTGACATGTGTTCCTGGAGGCTGAACCATTACCCTGGAGATGTCTTCGTTCTGATCCCCATAACCTGGGGGTGGCAGAGGGTCTTCAGATGGGGAGATGATCCTGGATGATCCAGGTGGGCCATAATCCCAAGGGTCCCTATGAGGGGGGCAGCTGTCAGAGTGAGAAGGCCATGTGACAAGGGGAGCAGGGCCAGAGAGAGAAGGTGCTACTCCAACAACTCTGAAGATGGAGGAGGGTGCCCCAAACCAAGAACCACACACAGCCTCCAGAAACTAGAAAAGGTAAGGAAACAGATTCTCCCCTGAAGATTCTAGAAGGAACCAGCTCTGCCAGCACTTTGATTTGAGCCCCCACAGGACTCATTGCAAACTTCTCACTTCCAGAGCTGAAAGAGAATACATGTGTGTCCTTTCAGCCCCCCGGCGTGTAGTAATTCATGGCAGAAGAAACAAGAGAGCTCATCCATCGGTGGAAACTACAGTGTTAATGATGCCAGTGCCAACTGCTGAGACACTTCCCGCCAAGCACGGAAGGTGAGACTGGCAAGGAAGACTCAACCTGTGCCGCTTAGCATGACCGGGACCGACCAGGTGGGAAGATGCAGCATCACATGGGTTCCTGGAGACAGGACAGGAGGCCCCTTAACTGGTAAAAAGCCTGAGCAAACTTTCTTTGATGCAGGGATCCCCGAGGCTGGCCTAGGGCTCCTTGCAATCCCCTGGCTAGGATCAGGATCAGTCCTGGGCCTCAGGGTAAGCATGGTAAAGCCTCGGACCACGGTGTCCATGAGCTCTATCCTCCTCGAGAGAAAGAGCAGGGGACTGTTAAATGAGGAGGTTATTTTCTCATGAATCATGTTATCCTTTAGACGGACGCAGGGGCCCAATCTCAGGATGGACTCTGTTGAGGGAGGCTCCTCCTACTCCCAGATTGGAGAGACAAGCCTTCCTCAGCTAAGTGACTCAGGCTGGCGGGAAGCAGTGCCTGGCAGTTTCCTTTCCCTTCATTGGAGCCACCGGTTCTCCTGGAGGGTCCTTGTCTGCAGGGGGAAGGACTGTGTGGGTGGCAGGCGAGGGTGGTGGCCGGGGAGGACACGTGGGATGGGTGCTGGGACCTGCTCAGGGGAGACAGGTGAGGGCACCAGATGCATGAGTCGAGTCTGCACTGGTGGGTCCCAAACTCTACTACCTACATTAGCCATGGCAGAGTCATCCTGGGAGCGGGACCGATGCCCAGAGATTTCTGCTCAGTGGTCTGGGGAGGGGGCGATTTGCATTTTTAGACAGTAGGTTTGGGAGGCACTGGTGTACACAAGCAATGTCTATGAGGCTCACAGAAGGCTTGGCGAAGAGAGGGGAAAGGAGGTGGGAGGAGTGGAAATGAGACTAGAGAAAGTGGAAGAGGGAAAAGACAAGGGCTTGAGTAGAGAACCCGCCATTTGTGGGGGCCTCTCCAGACACAGGGCCCCTTCACTCCTCCCTGGAGCCCTGTGACATTAATGCTTCTGTTTACCATGACTCAACATTGTTCAGCTCAGGTGATTGGGGCCCAAGGAAGTTACATAGTATGTCCAAGGTCAAGGACACAGACAGACAATGGGCTGGGATCTGATGACATTCATGGTCATTTTGTTGCTCAGGTGGCCTCTTGAGTGTGTGTATCCCCTACGTACTCTGGCTGAATGACTGGGAAGAAATGATTGCGCCCTTGGGTCTGTGGGAGAAGGAACAACTTTTCACCTGGAAAGTCAAGGCTGCTATTATGACTCCTGACTCCTACCCTAATCTCAGGCTTTAGGGACTTCCCCAGCAAAATGTGAAGTCTTATTCTCCAAAGCAGATCGCCTTGGGAGCTCGCCAGAGCCGGCTCCTCTGCCCCTTCTCCCACGGCCACCCGCTCCAGCTGCACCCAGTGCTGGCCACAGCAATGGCCTCTGTCCCTCTCCCTGCCCCAGACCTGTTCCTGCCCCAAGCCTGCTTCCCTTGGCTGCACATCTCAGCTGCCTGTCTCAGTTGTGGTTCTGGCCCTCTGGACTTGACTTTGGGAATGGCTCTTCCCCATATGCCTCTGTCCTCTTCCCCAAGGACTCACCTCCAACCCACCAACTTGGCTTGTTCTACCTCAAATCATGTGCCCAACCGGCTCTTCATCCCTGCCCCCCTGTTCAGAACAGCATTGAGGATAGACAACCCCCTCCCCCGCATGGAGACATTTGAATATTTTGTCAGTGATGTTTGTACCCCGGGTGTGATATGGGAACTAAGGAGGGGAAGAAACTTGTCCTATTCATTTTTATCTTGTGTTTGTGCTGAGGGGTGATTCAGTTCACCTCTTACCTGGAATCCCTAGGGTATTACTGGCAGGGATAGAACCAGCCCAAGAGGTGTGATGATAATAGCAGAAGATAATGGAGGCAGGGGAGAGGAAGGGACGACGCCTGCTTCTTTCTCTCCCACCCCTTACAAATACTCTCAGCACAGGAGCCAAAACCATAACCATGACACTCACTTACCAAGATGTCTGTCTATTGCAGGGTTTCTCATTGACATTTTGGATGGGATGATTTTTTTGCTGTGGGGGATTTTCTGTACATTACAGGATGTTTGGGCAGCATTGCTGGGCTCTGCTCGCTAGATTCCACGAACACCCACCCAAGTCATAGGAGTGAAACTTGTCTCTAGATGTTGCCAAATGTCCTGTTAGGGGGAGTGGAGGGAGACCACATTGCCCCTTGCTGGAAACCACTCCGCCCAAGCACTGCAAAGCCCCCGGTGGTTTCCCTGCTGGATTACATCATTGCTCCTAATTCTTCATGTGTGCCCTTAGCCACAGGTCTTTCTAGTCCCTTCCTTTAGAGACAGAGTACATTTCCCCATCGCCGTGGAGAAGGACACAGCCACACTCATTGTGGCCAGCGGAATGAGGGTGGAAGTGACAGGGTTCCAGTTCCGAGATGAGACCTGAAGAGACGTCACCTGTTCTGCGCAGCCACTGCCTCAGGAAGCCTGTGCCCGGAGAGGACTTGTCCTGTGGAGCAAAGCCGAGCTCCACCTACGGTTGGCACCAAGGCAGCCAAGCCCAGGCTGCACGAGGCTACCCTCCACCAACTGGCAGACGGGCGAGTGGGGACAGGTGATCGCTCCTCAAGCCATCTGGTGGCTTGTTACACAGCGTTACGTGGCTACAGCTGAATGATACAGAAACCAGGAGAAACCCCGAGATCTTTGCTCTGACCCAGAAGGCCTGCATGGTTTGACCTCTGACTAATTCTCTAAAGGGTAGGGGATGGGGTGCATGCTCCAGGCACAGGGAAGAACACATTAAAGGACTCTGAGAACAGGGCTAAGTTCAAGGGACAGAAATAGGCTGAGTGTTAGAGAGCAGATGACCACGGCAGGCTCCTGTTTCAGAGAACCTACACCTGTATTACAGGTGTAGCCAGAACTGAAAACCAGAACATTCCACCCTCAAGCACTATTGGTGGGAAGGTAACTGGTGTGGCCCACTATAGAAAGCCGTATGGATTTTCTCAAAAAGTTATAGATAGAATTACCATGAGATCCAGTAATTCTTCTACTGGGTATTTACCCCTAAAGACAAAAACACTAATTTGAAAAGATACATACCCCTTATGTTTACTGCAGCATTAGTTACAACAGGCAAGATATGGAAGCAGCCCGAGTGTCTGTGCACAGGTGAGCAGATAAAGAAGATGCAGTGCTGGGCGCCTGGGTGGCTCTGAGGGTTAAGCCTCTGCCTTCAGCTCAGGTCATGATCTCAGGGTCCTGGGATCGAGGCCTACATCGGGCTTTCTGCTCGGCAGAGAGTCTGCTTTCCTCCTCTTTCTCTGGCTGCTTCTCTGCTTATTTGTGATCTCTCTCTCTGTCAAATAAATAAATAAAATCTTTTTTAAAAAAGAAGATGCTTGGGGCGCCTGGGTGGCTCAGTTGGTTGAGCGACTGCCTTCGGCTCAGGTCATGATCCCGGAGACCCGGGATCGAGTCCCACATCGGGCTCCCTGCTCGGCGGGAAGCCTGCTTCTCCCTCTCTCACTCCCCCTGCTTGTGTTCCCTCTCTAGCTGTGTTTCTCTCTGTCAAATAAATAAATAAATAAAATCTTTAAAAAAAAAGAAGATGCATTGTCTATATACAATAGAACATTACTCAGCCACAAAAAACGATGAGATCTTGTTTGTGACAACATGGGTGGAGCTACATGGTGTTACGTTGAGTGAAATACATCACAGAAAGACAGGTGTCATATGATTTCATTCATATATGGCATCTCAAAAGCAATAAAAGAATAAAAAGCATAAATTCAGAGAACAAGCTCATGGTCACCAGAGGGGAGGCAGTTGGGGGTGGGGCAAAATGGGGGAAAGGGAGTGGGAGGCACAGGCTTCTGGTTATAGGATGAGTGTGTCTGGGATGCAAGGTACAGAATAGGGAATACAGTCAGTGATATTGTAATAGGGCTGTATGGTGACAGACGATAGCTATGCCCACAGAGAGCACGTTGCAACATACAGACTTGTCGACTCACCGTGCCGTGCACTTGAAATGAGGGTAACATGGTGGGTCAACCAGGCTTCAATCAAGTGAAAAAAATTAAAATTAAAAATAACAGCCAGGCTATTTCAATTCTAAATTCTAGGTGTGTCTTTATCTCCCACACCATAAATAAAAATGATTGTTATTATTAATATTACTATTAAGCTTTTCCCTAAACCAGGCACCAGGCTCAGTATCTCACCTAGAGTGTGTATGTCAATCTTCTCATTCTAATGATGTTCTATTATTGTACCCATTTCACAGGTGGGGAAATTGAGTCACGACCTGATTGGGCCCACACAAGGAGTGGTGATAGAGTGGGAATCTAAACTCAGATCCACCTGACCTCCAGAATTTGAGTTCTCAAGCCCCTGCCTTATCTCTCCCTTGACGAGGTCTGCATGCCCAGACACATTCTGGAACAAATTTCCCTTCAGGGAGATGGTGAGATATGTTGCTTTTCGAGTGCATGACACCTTCGGGAGACAGGTGTCACCATGGTGCCATCAAAGCCTTCAGTTACTTTCAGGGCCTGCTGCACACTCTCCAGGCTCACAGCGCCAAATCCCGTCCTTCTGCAAGGGAGGACAAGTTATTTGTTTATCTGGGGACAGGCCTCTGGCTGCACATTATGGGAAAGGCTCCAGGAGGATTTTTAGACTCAAGCAAGAGTCCATGTCCAACACTAGCAGGAGAGGGGTGGGTGAGGTAAGGGGAGAGGTTGGCTTTGCAGGAGGCTGGCTATGGAGGGGGGTGGTCTCCAGTGGGGGGCCTTCAGGGCTTAGGGGAGCTTTAAAGGATACAGAAGGCTGCGCTCCCCCCAAACTCTGACTTAGAGCTCAGGACTCTATTGGTTCCAACTTTTCCTCTATTCCCAGCTGGTTCTGATTTCCACTTGTGTTTAAGATTGTCTGCCCTGGGGGCGCCTGGGTGGCTCAGTTGGTTAAGCGACTGCCTTCGGCTCAGTCATGATCCCAGAGACCCGGGATCGAGCCCCACATCGGGCTCCCTGCTCGGCAGGAAGCCTGCTTCTCCTTCTCTCGCTCCCCCTGCTTGTGTTCCCTCTCTGGCTGTGTTTCTCTTTGTCAAATAAATAAATAAAATCTTTGAAAAAAAAAAAAAAAGATTGTCTGCCCTGGAGGACGTCTTCGATGGAAAGCTCTCTGACTTTGTACCATCCTCCTTCATTGTCACTGTTCATAGCCAGGGACTTTGGTATCACCTCCTCTTCCAAGATGCCTTCCTGGGTTAACCAGTCAAAGGCAAGTAAGTACCTTTCCTAAACTCCTTTCTCCATACCTGCACATTTGACTCTTCTAAAATACCTCAAAGCCAGCACACCCCAAAGAGAATTCATCTTTGTCCAGGGCTACTTCCCCTTCTTGGGTTTTCTTTCTTAATAAATGGAATCTCCATCCCTCCAAAAGCCAGCAAAGGAAGGTACTACTGATTACGGGTCTAGGCCCCTGGGCTGTGCAGCCAGTCTCTTGGGTTTATAGCTTGGCATCACCACTTCCAGCTGTGTGACCATTAACAAGTGCTTAACCTCTCTGAGCCTGTTCCCTAACCTGTAAGATGGGACGACTGTCCCCCTGCCTCCTAGGGGTGTCATTAGGCGTCAGTGAGATGATACACATAGAATGCTTAGAATAGCACTCAGCACACCACATGTGCTCACTCAATGTTCACTACTGTCATCCTTGACTTCTCCCTCCCTCACTCCTTGTGTGCGATCCATTACCGAGCCCTGCCAGTTTGTCTCCTGAATACCAAATCCGTTCCCTTTTCTCCATCTCTGCGGCCACCCATTGAGCACAGGTCACTGTTATCTCTATCTAGGGCAGCTACACCTACCTCCTCATTAGCCTCCCTGCTTCCTTCTACCCACCTTCAGTCTATTCTCCAAGCAGCAGCAGGACGATTCTCTAAGAACATAAAAACATAAATGGAACTGTGGCATCCTGTCCCTTTGCTGCTTAAAACCTCAGTGGCTCCTCATTTCCCCCCACCCCCAGGCTCTTACGTGCAATCCTTCTGCCCCATCACTCTCTCCATCTCCATCAGTCTTCTCCTGACTCCCTCCTGCTCCTCATCCAAGCTCAGGGGAGCCCGATTCCCGGGTCAGGTCCCTGGCTCTATGCCCCCACGGTGCATCCCGGGTGTCCCCCGTCATGACACCATGCACGTCTCTGGTCCTGTCTGCCTTCCAGGCCCCACCACAAGCAAGCTGCCGCTTGGCACAAAATGGACCACAGCAGAAGCGGCTGTGATCCTCACCATCGCCCCGTCCCCATCATCATCTTCTCTCTCTGGTCGGCTGCAGCCACGACATCGCCGCTGCTGTTGGCAACTGACCCAGAGAGCCGCCTGCTAACAGCAAGCCGGCTTTGGCTTTTAGCTTCTCTGCTAAGCCAGGAGCCAGCTGAGGCTTTCAATGCCTGTATGCGCTGCCTCTCCTCCCTTCCCAGAGAACCTGCTGCCTGAGCTTGAGCAGCATCTCGGAGATGCCCTAGGCCTTCTGCTAGAGTGGCAGGCTCCCCCTAAATGGCCCTGGGGGACAGGGACTGAGTCATCACCCCAGTGCCTCCCTCCTGCCCTGGCAGGAGGCCCTTGGTTTTCCTGGGAAAGAGCCTCCCCGTCTCCCTAGTGAAGGCTTCTCCTGGATTTCTGTCGCTCATCACTGGCTTTGCCCGTCAGGCTCATGGCATCAGCCTTTCTCTTGCCTGCAGGGCCAGCAGTGACTGGAAACCTCTGTTTCTGGCCTCACTGGGCCGACTTGTGATTGCTGCCTCTGCCTGGCCAGCATTCAGGCCCAGCCCAGCGGAGAGAGGAAGAGAAGGTTTTTGAGAACTCAACACTGAATTCAACATTCTTTTTCCTTTCCTTCTTCCAAAGAGAGAGAGAGTGAACAAGCCAGTTTCACACGGGCTGATATTTTGCTCCTGTCTGAATGTGGTCTGGAAGATCCTGTCCTCCCTGGTGTCGCCGTAGGAAAGGGAAATCTGCTTCTGCCTTGAAGCCACCGTTGTAGCATAGAATCCGCCAAAGCATGAGACAGCCCAAACATCCAAAAATCTAGCCCTGTTATGAGCCCCCATACGCATTTAAAAAAAAAAACAACCACAAAAAACAAAGAAGAGTGTCTTTCCAATGTTCCTGAATGTCATAAAATTTCTTGGACAGCCCTTCCACTTTGAAGGGATGCAGTAGGAGCTCTCGCTCTGCAGAGGCCCACGAGGAAAATCATTTCCCTCTCCAGGGCTGGAGCCCACTGCTCTTTCCCTCCAGGGAAGAAAGCAGCTCCGTCAGCCTTGGGCAAGCTAGAAAGCCGGGCTTCAAACGAGTGTAGACTCCAGATGACCCAGCAGTCCCATCCCTGGTCGTGGGCCCCAAGGAACTAGAAGGAGTACCTCGAAGACACATCTGCTTACTGTGTTCACAGTACCCTTATTCCCAGGGGCCAAAAAAATGGGAGCACTCTGTCCATGCACTGATGAAAGGACAAACAGAATGCAGTGTATCCGTTTAATAGAACACTATTTGACCCTACAAAGAAAAGGAATTCTGACACCTGCTACATTGTCCCTGAGGACATTATGCCGAACAAAATAAGCCAGTCACCAAAAAAAGAGTGATTCACTTTTCCGAGGCACTCTGATAGTCTAATTCACTAGGGACAGAAAGTGGAACGGTGGGAGCCAGGGGTTGGGGAAGGTTTAAATGGGGAGTCAGTATTTAACAGGTGCAGAGTTCGGTTTTGTAAGATGAAAGATCCTGGAGATTTACACCACAACTCGGACATACTTAAGACTACCGAACAGGACCACTTAGAAATGATAAAGATGGTAAACCTCATGATATAAATTTGTGGGGTGCTTTTTTTTTTTACCACAATTAAAAGTTAAAAGGTGTATACCATCCATCTGTTAGATTTGTTCATGCCCAAAAATATAAAGAAGAAAACAAAAGAGACCCTTCATTCCCATAGCCTGGACATCCATTTTTGAACACTTCTAAAAACACAAGTAACAGGCACAAGTGGTTAGCATACTTACCCATTATATCTACTTTTTAAAAATTTACACAGAAAGGATTTTTTCATACCATTCTGGGTCTCGCCTTTCTCCCTTAATAGCATACCTTGGAGAACTTTCTAAATCAGCATGTGTCCCTACAATGTTCTTTTCAATATTCCACAGTCCAGGGGGGACGGTCAATGTCTCAGCCCTTGTTCTAGGTCATGAACTATTCCAAGTGATTCACCTGCACCCATTCATCTTATTTTCCCAAATGTTCTAAAATAGGTCTTATCAGAACCCCCCATTTTCTACAGTAGGAGCAAGGCCCAGAGAGGTTAAATGACTTGCCCAGGTTTGCACAGCTGGAAAATGACAGAGCAGAATTGAAACCCAGAGACTCAGGCTCCAGAACTATGCTCTTGGTTACTCTGCTGCCCTGAACCAGGTGGCATTTTCTTGGACAAATGAACATGCTTTACTAACCAGTTTTCAGTCTGTGGTGTTGCGGTTGTTTTTCACTTCTTCGTTTTTACAAATAATGCTGCATAAATATTTCTGCGCATGTGTGTGTGTGTCTTGAACACAAATATGAGAATGAGTCTAGGGGGTAAATCCATAGCTATGGCATGGATGGGCTGAAATGTATGTGCGTTGCAAATTCTGGTATGATCACCAAATTGCTCTCCTAAGATCAACGGACACTCTCATCGCTAATGGATGAGAGGGGCTGGCGGATATCTCCTGGGAAGAACACAGCTCTGCTTTTAAAAGCTCATTGTTCACACTTTGGAGTGAGCTGGTCACCTCAGCCAGCCCCTTTGGGAGCTCAGGACCTGACGCAGGACCAAGACAGTGGAGGAACAGTGAGAATTGTGAACACACAAGGACGTGATGACTTGTGGCCACTGAATGCAGATTCCCCAGGCTCAGTGCTATGTAAGCTTGGGACATGCTACTGTCCGACTTTCCCAGGTGAAGACAACAGCCTTCCTCAGGATGCCTGCTCCCCGAGAGGATCCCTAACCTGCAGTGGGTAAGAGGAGTCCTGATAGGAGGCCCTCCTCTCCCATCAGCTTGCTGCAGGAGCCTGGTCAAGGGTCTTCCCCAGGGATGCGGTCCACCCATCTATAAAATGGTGCCCTGTGACCACTCTCCAGCCCCACCTTTCTGTGATTCTGGGGTTCCCCATATTGGCAGGGGTTTCCCATAGAACCCGTCTAGCCTCATGTATATCCACAGAACATCGCAGAATATATGGGGTCTGAAGCAGGACTGCCTGGGTACAAAGCCCAGCTCAGGGTCGTACCGGCTGTGTGTCCTCAAGCAGATGACCTAACTTCTCTGACCCTCAGGTCCTTCACCTGAAGGGGGGAATAAAAGAGTTATATGCTAGAATTCGTGTGAGGAAACAGACAACGCATGTGAAGTGTTCAGCATCAGCAAGCCCTCAGCAAACGTGAGCTCTGACTGCTTGGCTTCTCCCATTCCTACTGCTGCCTTCGCTGTCTTCACACCACGGGCACCTGGAGACAAGCAGACACCGGAAAGGGCTCCTTCCTCCCGGCCAACTGCCTGGCCAGTCTTCCAACTTCCTTGGACAGTCCATACCTTGAAATCTGTCTGAAGGAGAAGCTTCTGTGTTGTGTGCCCCGCGTGTCTCAGATGGGTGGGGAGACAAGTTTATAGTTGCTACTAATGTTGATTAAAGGTTTGGGGGTCCACCAGGGAAAGGCTGCCCCAGGATCTAAAGAGGCAGGTCCACGGTTCCCCGAATCGAGGTCTTCGGTGCCTGGGAAGCACCACTGGGGGAGAGGTGGGGAGACACAGGGAGGAGCTCCTGCCCCACTTTGATGCAAAATCAGGTGTTGGGGGAGCTACCAACCTGAGGTCAGAGGCTAAGTCTGACACCTGGTAGCTGGTGTCCCCTGAGCCTCAGTTTCTTCATCTCTAAGATGGGCATAATAGTTGCTTTTCCAGTTGTAGTAGTGGAGATCACATGAAAGCGGGTGGCCCATAGCAGGTGCTTAGTGACTGTCAGTGCACTTCCTCCCTTCTCGGCTCAGGCAGCCCTGTGAGCAGAGCCTTGGCGTGGGCATCATAAGGATGTCAATGGGGAATAGTTAGATGTGGCCCCTGCTCTTGGGGAGCTCCTGGTTGGAGGGGGTGTCAAGCCCCACCTTTGGTGAGCTTCGTTTCTGGCCATCAAGGTGACACTCTGTCCTTCCCCAAGAGTCGCATGTGGCCACCTGCCCCTCAGAGTGGGGTCCATGGACCAGCAGCAACAACACCCCCCGGGACCTTGTCAGAAATACAGAATCGAGCCCACCCCGAGCCTCTCTGATCAGCATCTTGCACTTTAAGAAGATCTCCGGGGATCCACATGCACGGCCGTGTTGAGAAGCACTGGTGTGGGCACCCAGCCTCGTCCTCACTCCCCCAGCTCAGCTCAGCACTGCCACGAGGGCTCTTCTTTCCTGGGTCAAGAAGGCAGTGAGGGAGGGAAAGGGTGTGACACCCTGGGACTCACAGAGGAAGTCGGACATGCTCCCAGAAGGGACCACCATTCAGGGACGAAAGAACACCTGCACGGATAGATGGGTCCAGGGGACAGGCACGGGTAGAGACCATGGTCACCACCCAGCAAGCAATCCTCAGAGGTCAGACCAGCAGGACAGAGTCTCTGACTTCCCCAGGCGTGTGTCCCATAGTCTTCTCCCACTCCCGTATCTCCTGTGTCTGGGGAATCGAGCTGGGGAGACTGAGGCAGCTGGGGCCAGCCGGCTGGTAATGAGGTAAACCCACCAAGCAGCCACCGCAGAAGGCATATTAAAGACGCTTGATCCCACTTTAATAACCTGTCAGCCTGCGTGGCCAGACGCGGCTCAGAAGTTGTGGAACAAGAGGGCCATTTCTTATTATTTTTAATAAAGAGCTTTTCATAACCGACTTCGTTGGTGCTATTAACATGCTGTGTGTTTAATAAGACTACACGGTAACAAGGGGACTGTCTCGTTACTCACCAGCTGGAGGAGCGGGAGCAGCTGTGGGCACATCCATGCTCATGTGGCAGCATTGCAGGTGGCTTCCTACCCACGACTGCACGCCGGCTCTCCCAAACACGCGAGCCTGGCACGCGTGCGGCCACACCCGCGCAGGCGAGCGATGCCCGTGCCCACGGGAGCACATCCTTAGGGGCACGCAAACTCTCACACGCATATTCCTGTTACATGCATGAAAGTACATGAACTTGAAATGGGCACACAGGAACCTAGTCACATTAGCTAGATATATGCACTGTGTTAAGAAAACCGTGCATGTGTGCACACACGTATGACTTCCCAATCCATGGCGTGGAGGGGGAAAAGGCCCTTCTGAGAAATGTTTCCCGCAGACCCGCAGGAGTCTTCTCCCAGGAGCTCTGCAGAGCAGTAGGACTAGGGGTGGCAGTACGGAGAGGGGACTCTGTGTGTGTCAAGGAGGGAAAGACGAGTGAGGTGGTCCTAGGGTGGGGTTCAGGAAGGGGAAGGTTCCGGGTCAGCAAGTAACTCAGAAAGGGGAGAGGGAGGCTGGGAGGGGTGGAGTACACGTAAGACCACTTGTGAAATGTCAGGACGGGGATCGGGAAGGGGCGTGCGGGCCGTCCTGCTGCTTCCCTTTTTCAGAGATGCCTCTCCCACTCTCAAGGGTCTATTCCTAGATTCAAAGTCTTCTCTCACACACACGCACACACACACACGCTTGCACACACACACACACATGCACACACATGGAATGAAAGTGATAGCAAACATTCTGCAGCACCTATAAAGTCCCACACCCTCTTCTAAGCCTTGTGCCGCTATGAGCTCATTCAAGTCTCTGCACAACTTCCCCCCAGGTTCCGTGACCACCTGGCTCTTCAGTCAAGGTAAAGGGACACAGAGAAGGGGAGCAGCCACTGGAGGGGAAGGGGCACGCACAGACTCGGTCGTGTTGTGTGTCCCATCCCCTCTAACAGCAGGGGAGGGAAAGTAGAGGCAGTGGGAGTCCAGGGCTCAGAAGGAAAGGCAACGGGTGCGTGGCATGGGGTGGGGGTGAGCCTGAGCCTGAGGGGTGAATGAGCACCTGGGAATGACACACACCACGCCACTTGGTCCCCACGGCAACTCTGGGAGGCAGCAAGGGAGGGGAAGAGGGTTGGGTGACCTGGGAAGTTGAGGAGCGTACCCCAAGTGCCTTCACAGAGCAGGTGTCCCCCCCCCCCCGGGCCTTTGGGACTCTGCTCAGAGCGTGACCAAACATCTTCGGGCCACTGGTCGCTCCCCTCCTGCTCCTTCATCGGCAGAGCTGGAGAACAACGGGTCAGTATCTTCCTTACAACATCCCCACGCTGGGCGCCTGGTAACGAGACACCTGTCAGCCTTCTCATCCCCAGGCTCCAGCGCAGAATGGATGAGAGAAGCTCATTGCAGAGCGGCGCTGAGCGGGGATAAAGAGGAGGAGAAGGGCAGGAGTTGGGGGAAGGTGGGGGACGATGAATAAAACCGTCGACGTTTGGAAAAGAACAGACACAGCTTTTTTTTTTTTTTTTTTTTTTTTTTGCCTTCTGATCTGTAAGCCTCTGGAAATTGGGGGTCTGCAGGGGTCCCTCTGTGCAGCTGTTTTAATTCTGGCCTCTCTGCTCCACGCAGCTTTCTGGAGACATCATCGAACAGGTTCCCCAAAGGAGGCATCGATAGGCCCAGGAAAGACAAAACGGTGAATCCCTTGCCTTCTCCAGGGGCTGGGAGGAGGCAGCAGACGGATGGGGAGCGATCGACATTTTAATAGCCACAGTCAGCACGGCACTGGGCAGCAGGAACCCAGACAAAGGCACCGGGTCCCTCACTCCCACCCCACCTTGGTCTCCTGCCACTCAGGCCCTGTTCAGAGTTGGCTTTGCTCCCGCTGGGCCCTCCAAAAGGTCAGAGGCTCCTACCGCCAGGCTGAACTTGGACCTTGAACTTCAAAGGGGACACAAGAGGCTGTCGGGGGTTGTGTGTGCAGCTGATGGAGAGGGGGACGTGATTCGGGTGGGGGATGTGGGGCTGGGGAGACAGTGGGGAGGATCCCAGGGACAAGCCCACAGAGGCAACGTGGCCGGCAGGACACTGTGGTTATCAAGTCCTGTGTTAGACGGCGCTGCGTCAGCCCCTGCAGCTTACACACTGACCTACTTTCCTGGCCCTCCGGATCCCCACGGCTTCCCAGACGCACCTGCCAGCCCCCGCCATGGACTGAAACCAGTCATGCTAATGGATGTCTCTCGGATGCAGCCCAGGACCCCCTCTTATGGCCCACTATTCTGATCCACATCCCCAACGGAGCTTGGCAGGCCTGGTAGGGCTCAGACAAAGGATGTGAAACAATGGTGAGAGACAGGCTCTGCAAAGCAGCTGTACGAATGGGGGCAATTCTAATTACAGTGAGAAGGGGAATATTTTGAATGTACATTCCCCGCATGACAGAGACCATCCCATAGCGAGCGCTGTGTCCACGCCAGGTGTGTGGCCTAGTAGTTTGCCTGAGAAACTGTATTTAGCCTAGACAATGACCCTGAGACGTAGGCATGATGATCTCCTGGTACAGAAGGGGAGACTCAGTCTCAGCGAGGCTCATATGCCCTCCTCACTGTGGCACATAGCCAGTAGCTGAGTGCTGATCGGAGCTCTGGATCATATTCCTCCCTACAGTCTCCTTCCCCTGTTCTCTGTGGCTATCCTCTCTGCTGATCATCAACCAGCTCAGAGACTTCCAAGCACCCCCAGACCTACTGTCATTTTTGGCAGTGCTGCTTTCCCCAGAAGCTCTAGAATGTCTCCCTGCAGGGCACCAGCAGTCGATGAGCAATGATGACCTTGTCTTGGCAGGCCCCAGATAGCGTGACTGTGGGGTCTGCACCCACAGAGCCCGCCGGGAACACTAAGGCTGGCTTCTCAGCCACACACCACTTCCAGGGATTGGGAGCAGGGAGAGGACAGGGTCAGGTTCCGGGTGTTTGAGGCCAGCAGGAGGAAGGGCCCATCTCAGGCACCAGAAAGTGGGCATGTCCCTGCCGGACCAGGTGCCTCATTTCTAGCTCTGTATTGTCAGCACAGAGATGGAAGATGGGTACCTCTCCAACCCCCAGCCACACATGGACTTGACCTCCCTCAGCCATCTCTGGAGGATGAGGGACAACAAAGGGAGGTGGCATGGGAGACCCAGAGCCCTCTCCCTGGTCCCAGGGATACTTGGGAATCAGGCAGAGAGGAGTTCAACCCCTATCACATATCCTATCACATATCAGTGGTGTGATTTTGGCAAGTAGTTTCTCCATACTGGGTCCCTTTGAGTCGGAGTTTTTCCATCTGTAAAAATGAGGATAATAAGGCACACTTCACAGATAATGCCAAGAATAAAGATTCCTGGTAGAGCCCAGATAGTGCATGAGTGACATCCACTAATAGGCTTGGAGAATTAGCTTCAAACCAGGGCCCCTGACACAGCCTCCTGGAATCCCTATTCCATCATTAGAGAACAGGACTGGGAAGGAAAAGGGGATATTTGGGGATACAAACAATGGGTTGGATATCATAGGGATCCCGAGCTATGGGCAGTCAATGGGCAGAAGCTGGCTGACCAGTCAGTAGGGATGCTTTGAAAGGCTTCTCCACAGGCAGGGAGGGAAACAGAATGGTTTCAGAAATCCCACTCTGTTTTTACAGCCCTGTCCCACCTGAATCACCTCTGTTCTTCCCTGACTCTTAGACGGAAAAGCAGCCTCTAAGTATCAATGTCCACTCAGATTAATGTGGATTGGATTGAACTGGGGACGGGAAAAACCCAGCTCCAGCTCCAGAATCCAGCTGTGTCCAGAGCAGGCACTGGGCAAAGATTCTTAATAGTGATGTTGAGGACAGACTGATAGGACAGACAAGAAGGTGCTGGGAGGACCTAGCAATGACTGGAAACAAATTCTTCCAGGTCAGTGTAAGAGCAACGTACTGAACCCTTGCCATGTCCCAACAGAGGGCCAGGGCCTGGGGGCCCAGAGATGGTACAAGAGACTTGCCATGGACCAGAAGGACAGACATTTTTTGGCAGGTCAAGGTGGTAAGGCTGAACCAGAGGTAGCCATGGAAGCCGGTGGGGACCAGGGAGAGGGACCAGCCCAGAGGTCATGACCCCAAGACAAACAGGCTCGAAAGAGTGATGGCCGAGAAAGATAAGTAAGGTATTCTTATAGAGGGAGAAAGGAGAAAAAGGAAACAAAAGTATCACCTATCATCTATGCTGTTTGCCATGATACTCTGGCACTCAGCTTAATGCCTGGCAATAGTAGGTGCTCAATAGACATTTGTCAAATGCATAATTAAGCTAACTACCTACTGCTTATTAATTTAACCTATGCAATAGCTCCATGAGCAGACATCATCATTGTCCTCATTTCACAGATGGAAAATAGAGGCACAGTGAGATAAGGAAGGGGCTCGAGGTCAAGTGACTTGAATAAGCTGATACCAGGGACTCAAACAGAAGGATCCTGGATGCAAAGCCATGCTCTGATCCCCTCTGCTAGAGTGGCCCTACTGTGCTCCCCTCCTACTGTGAGCAGGAGCCACAAATCGGGTTGTGCTACTCTGCTTGGGCTGCCATAACAGAGTCCCACAGCCTGAGTGGCTTAAATGACAAATTTATTTTCACGTGATCCTGGAGGCTGGAAGTCTGAGATCAAAGTGTAGGCAGGGCTGGCTTCTTCTGAATCCTTTCTCCTTGGCTTATAAATGGCCATCTTCTCCCTGTGTCCCCAGGTGGTCTCCCATCTGTGTAGGTCTGTATCCAAATTTCCTCTTCCTATAAGGACACCCATTGTATCGGATTAGAGCCCACACCAATGATCTCATTTTCACTTTATCACCTCTTTAAAGACCCTCTCTTCAAGCACAGTCACATCCCGAGGCACTGGGCATTTAGGATGGTGGTGGGAGGAACACCATTTAGCCCATAACAAGGGGGTTCAGGCAATAGGTGCGAGACAAAGCTAGAGGGACATGTGGAGTCAAATCATGCTAGGTCTTTGCATAGAATGGACACATCTGGATGACATCTGGAGGCACAGGTGAAGGTGGATGGTGGGATGATGAGGCTATAACAGACCCTCCTCCCACTTTTCTCTACACTGATGACTCCACTGGGACAAAAGTCTCCTCTGGGTGCCCACTTTGCAGCTGAAAAATAACCAAAGTGATGATAATGGTAAAGCATCATTTTCTTTGGCCAGAGATGCACGGATGGTTTGCTTTTAACTTTAAGACATGCACATCTGGAAATCCAGTAGGCTTAACTGAACACTGCAAAATGAACCAAACCATTGCTAACAAACTAAATTGATAAATGGTGATGTTAAACTAGAAGGCATCGCTAATTACAAAGCAGGGAGAGCAGCCATTGAAAACCACAGCTCTCTCATGCTCACCCCGCTGATTCGCTGATAACAGGGCATCCTTCCCTGGGAATGGGGGACTGATGTGGTCCGCATGAGCCGTGCACAGTAGGAGCCATGCGATGCTGTCAAGTGTGGGAGGCACCCGGATCTCTTAAAAGAAAGACAGCTCTCAGCTCTGAGTTGATGGTCACTCTTAATAACTCACTTAATAACTGAGTTGGTTAATAATAAATAGATCTTTGTCTGATGTCGAAACAAAAGCTCACAGAATTCTGAGCCATTTGCCTAGAAGAAGGTAAGAAAAGACCTGCATTATGAGTTTGGTCACGGCCACCAAGGGACCCTCATGAGCTCCCAGGGAGCTACAGACAATACCGTGAAAATCCCCGTGGTACAGAAATATCTCAGAGCCACCACACCTGGCCTACACTCCAGGACTGTCTAACATAATACAGGTTCTGATACAAACAGAACATATTTTAATGTATTAAATGCATCCTCGGTGAGAGATGCACACATTTTCCAAATCCATATTTAAAATCTCAAGGAAATTGAATGGCAACCTTCAACAATTCCTATGCCAGCAGAAAAAGTTCTGGATGGGGAGACAGAAAACTCAAGTACCATTTATCTGACCAGTCCCAATTCAGCCACAAATCAGCTATAGAGATTTATCTTCTGTGCTCCTACAGAATATCTTCTGTTATAAGTATTGCTTCTTTTCCTGTTTATTTCATGTATTAATTATACATGATAATTACTGCTATGTAACAAATTATCCCCAAATGTATAGGCTTAGAATAGCACACTTTAGATCACAGGTTCTGTGGGTTGGGAATCCAGGGCACTTTAGATGGATCCTCTGGCTAAGGGTGTCACCTGGGGCTGTGTTGTCAGCCTAAGGCTCAGCTGGGGACGGCTCTGGGTCTGAGCTCATGCCAGCGGTTGTTGGCATCATTCAGTTTCTCTAGGCTTTTGGACCAAGGCTTTCATTTCTCACTATCTGTTATCCAAGCCTCCCCCTACCCAATTCCTTGTCAAGTGGGCCTTTCCATAGGGTAACTCACAATATGGCTGCTGGCTTCATCAGAGCAAGCAAGGGAGGGGCCCGAGAGAATGCCAGCAAGTTAGAAGTCATAGTCTTTTGGAGACTAGTTTCAGAAGTGACATCCCATCATTGTTGCCTGTTCCGTTCATTGGAAGCCAGTCACCAGGCCCTGCCCACACTCAAGGGGGTAGTTTCATGGGAGGGGTGTGAAGGCAGGAGATGGGAGTCACTGGGAACTACTTTAGAAGAAGCCTACTTCCCCTCTCTGCTATTCTCTGTGTCTTCCTACGGTATCTGAGATCACAGTTCTCCTCTTGGACTTTTATAAGATGTTCCATTAAAAAAAGTTTGAGGGGTGCCTGAGCCGTGCAGTCAACTAAGCATCTGACTCTTGGTTTTGGCTCAAGTCATGATCCCAGGGTATTGGGATCGAGCCCTATATTGGACTTCATGCTCATCCCACAGTCTGCTTGTCCCTCTCCCTCCCCCTCTGCCCCTGGACCCTAAAATAAATAAAATCTTTTTTAAAAAAGGATTGAGAAGTAGGCACGGTAACTTAGAAGAAGATGGTGTTGACACACTAGGAGTATGATGAGGGAGACGTGGATAGCAGGTGTGGCCCCGTTACCATTAATGGGTGTTGTTTTAGCGAATTGCATCCTGGGAGCTGCCACTTAATATTTCGTAAAGGACTTGGTAAAAAGACAGTGTCCAAGGAACATGAAATTTGAGTCTTTCTTGTGCTCCACGAGACCTCTTGGTCCCCAGTCCTCTAACTCCAAGTGTCGGAGGTGCTGGAGGCTGACAGGACCACTAGAGCAAAGCATGATATTTAATCTATTCTCTTGAGCTCGGTGGATGTTATCACCTTCCAGAAGAGAACAAAACGAAGAGCTAAACCCTCTTTAGGAAGGTTAATTGAGAATTATCTCCATTCCATAGGAATGTCAATTTCTTGCTGTAGGGAGTTAAGGAAAATTCAGTGCTTTGTAGAATGTGGAAGGACAGGATGGTACATGTCTCAGGATCTGGCCTCCCATCCTGCTTTGGCCAAGAACAGGAATGAGCTGGAAACTTGGAGTATAGAACACAGTATGCAGGGGGATGTCCAAATACTACTTGCCTAATGCAAATGTTTAGTTACATGTTAAACTCTGCGATGTGATATGGTCTCATGAGTGGGGTTTCACCCTTCTAATGGCCCCAAATGGCAGGACAAAGTTAGGCCAGGGGCAAAACAAGTGGGGCATTTGGAGGATGGGACCCAATTTATGGAGACCCTCACTGTCAGAAGTGCAGGACAACCCCAGCCCTGGCCCTGGGGTAGACTAATTGGTCATGGGATTGCTGTCCAATGTTAGCCTCTCCATGAGCACTTCATGTCTGGTTTTGTTCACCACTGTGTTTGCAGGGCTCCCTATGGCCTCTGGCACTTACTGGTGGGATGAATGAATAAGCCATTAACTCTATCAATAAATCCTCCACTGGGGGACATTCCGTTTACCTGTCAAGACCCAGCTCAAAGGCTCTTCCTCTCTGAAACTTTGCCCATTGCCCAGGCAGCAAGTGGCCACTTCTTGGGTTCCCATCACACCTTCTTGGGTTCCATCCCAACCCCTTTCACCTTGTGCCCATTGACCTGCTGTAGGATGGTGATTAGGAGCTTGGGCTTTGGACCTATACTGCCGGTTCACATCCTCACTCCATCTCATGAGATCTGGGACCCTGGCCAATTAGCTTAACGTCTTTGTACCTCAGTTTTTCCATCTGTAAATTGGGGCCAATAATAACTGTGTTGTAAAGATTAAGGATGTGAATACACGGAGGCATTTAGGATGAGGCCAGACGTGTAGTAAGTGGTCAATAGATGTTAGCTGTTCCCTGCATCCACTCACTTATCGCCCTGACTGTAATTATCTACTTACTTCGACTGTGAACTTCTCAAAAGTGAGAAGTTTGAGCGTCCCATCTCCTGGCACACAGTGGGCTGTATATCCTAATTCACTTAGTGAGCCATCTTGCCTCAGGGGGACAGAGCACAGCCTTGAACTCTGAGATGAGCCTATGAACTTCTACCTCCCCACTGCCACTCTCCAGCATTCTGGTGTGGTACAGACCCCTCACTTGGTCCCCGGAGACCTGCGGAGGGCTCTGGGCCCCACATTCCTCCCTCCCAGCCCCTCATTAATCTTGATTAGGAAGTCCTTGCACTGGAGTTAATTTTCTTGTAGATGCATATCAGTCATGTAGCAGGGAACCTCTCCTGAGCTAATGAGGAATCATAGTCTTGCCATGTTATTACTTAGGTAATTAGTACACAGACTTCTGTGGTGACAGTGGGTGGGGAGAAGGTCAGGGAAGGTATTGGGAGAAAGGGAGAAAGTTGGAGTCTCCAGGGGACTGGTTGTGGGTGGTGAGTCTCCCAGGAGGTGGGGGAAACACTGGGATCCCGGTCTGTCCTGGAGGTCAGGCCAGGGCGGAGAGAGAGTGTCCCCACCTTGAGCTCAAATGCTCCATGTGGAAGTGCCCCCACACCACCCTCATCCCACCCTGCCTAGGTTGTGAGAGTGTCTGATGTGCGGATCCAGTGTCCCGGTGGGAAAGCAGAGGCTAGCTGGGAGGATCCTGAGGGCCCAGGGCAACCACTTCCCTGCAAGCAAGAAGGGCTGTCCCGCCCAGCTAGAAGACCAGGAGGCCAGGGCAAAGGAAAGGTTGCAGCGCCACAGCTGCCTTGTCAAGGCATTTTGTTCTTCCCTCAAGAGTCATATTCGAAAGAGGGGCTGGACACCCTGCCTCCCCCTCTCCACACCCCCGAAGTGGAAGTAGGCTCCTTGCAACAGTGCCACAGCCAGCCATATTACCAAAGGCTTAACTTCTCCAAAGGGAGAGGGACCCTGCTAGGTAGGGGAAGTTACTCTGAGCAGACAGGGAAAATGCTCTCTCTGCCTCTCTGGTGAATAAGTTTTCTCCTCCTCCTCCACCTTCTACACTTCCTCTTCCTCCTCCTCCTTCTTCTAAGATTTTATTTATTTATTTGAAAGTGAGAGAGCACGAGCAGAGGGAGAGGGAGAAGCAGACTTCTTGCTGAGCAGGGAGCCCAATGCGAGGCTCGATCTCAGGACCCTGGGATCACGACTTGAGTTGAAGGCAGACGCTTCATCAACTGAGCCACCCAGGCACCCCCTAAGTTTTCTTCTCTACTCAACAAAGATGGATTGGGTGCCCATGAGAGGCTGGCATCTCAGGCTATGCTTGAGGGGCCTAGGGTGGAGATCAGAGAAGCCCTGGTGTGTCTCCCAGGCATGGTTCACTCTGGAGGGCACGCTGGTCCCACGGTCTCACCAGGGTTGGAAAGAGACCTGCAGTTTGGGGGTTGTGACGTCCAGGACAGTTTCAAATCCCAGCGGGCTGAGGACCAGAGAGCCACACAGGGCAGCAGGTCAGGCCGTGGCTACGGGCCACTTGATAGGGCAGCTGCGTCCCTGAGCCTCGGCTTCTTCACATGCAACAGGCTGGGTCATGACTGAGTAGGGACAATGTGTGTAGTTTACAACAGAGACCTGGTAGGCTGTGGGTGCCGGGGACTTGCAGCACCCAGCATATATGCAAGGGAGTAAAGTTGAGGCCATCAGGAAACAATGCAGATCAGGCTGTTTGGAGTCAACACAATGGAAGTCTATCAAGTCCAGCCAGCAGTAGGATGGGCTAAGACAGTTCTGGAAGGTCCTTCTGGCTGGAGGGCGGGGGATGCATTGTTTGACCTACAGGTGAGCACAGAGTGAGTCGGGAGAACCATCTTTCCAGCTGGGTGGCCATGGCCAAAAGGTGAAGAGTGTGCCTCCTCCCCCAGACCAGGTGCTCTCCAGGGAAGGGATTGGGCCTCCCTCATCCATATGGGATTTAAGAGCGCAGATTCGAGCCAACTGCTTCCTTGAATCCTTTTTCTTATTTATTTATTTATTTGTTTGTTTGTTTGTTTGTTTGTTTAAGAGAGGGAGCACACGAGTGACAGTGAGGAGGGGCAGAGCAAGCTCCGTGCTCCACGCGGAGCCTAATGCCGGGCTCCATCTCAGGGCCCTGAGCTGAAATCAAGAGTCGGACCCTCAGCAGACTGAGCCACCCAGGCACCTCACTGAATCATTTTCCTGACACGTCTTAGCTGTGTGGTCTTGGGTAAGCTGCTGATCCTCTCTGAGCTTCAGTTTCCATGTGTATACAGTGAGGATGAGAGCAGTGCGGGCACTGCAAGATGCACGCATGTAAAACCCACATTAAGGGTTTAAGTGCTCACTAAGGGCCTCAGCTCTCAGCGGCTGCAGCACAAACGTCCCCAGAACCACCCCAGAAACAGCACCCCAGAAACAGCCTGCCTCAGAAGAATTGGGGCTCAGCGATGCAGGTGTGGCTTAGCCCGGTCCTCTGGCTGGGTGTGTCTCCCAGGCGGCACTGGCTGAGGTCTCGTCAGGCTTGACTGGCAGCAAAGCCTAGGGCCTTTCCCCAGGTCCTCCCGCAGTGGCCGGTAGGTTCGGGTCCTCCTGGAGGCCCTGAGGAGCTGCCATCCCACTGCGGGCCTCCCTGAGCTCCTCACCCCAGGGGCCTCTCCACAGGGCCGCTCTCAGCGTGGCGGCTGGCTTCATCCCAGTGAGCAAGCCAGGGGCCAGAGAGGGGGCAAGCAAGACTGAAGTCACTGTCCTTTGGAGACTCATCTCAGAAGTGACATCCCATCACTGTTGTCTGTTGGGTTCACTAGAAGCCGGTCACCACGCCCCGTCCATGCTCACAGAGAAATGGTGCTGCTGTGGACACCAGGAGGCAGTCACCAGGGGGATCACATCCAGATGGGACGTCTGCTGCCTTTGGGAAAGGGCCTGGAGGGGAGATCTTCGTCTCTTCCTTCGCTGCTGCATCCCCAGCTCCCAGAAAAATGCCTGGCGTGACCTTCGTCCCCTTATCAGAAGGGGGCTCCCTCTGTCCTTCCAGGTAGGATTCTGCAGCCCAGAGCCCAGAAGAATCCCCATACGGGAGCCTTCCCCTGCAGAGAAGCTTCTGGTCGCATGACAGCATCAGGCTCTGACCTCCCACTCTGAGGGGACACCAATTCCATCCAGAAGGAGATGTGTGAAAATTGGATTTCCTGCCAAGGTCAAGCTCTATCCCAGCTGTCACCTGCTTTTGAAACAGAGAGTGTGTCTCCAAGTGACACCTCTCCCTGGGGCCCTTCCTCTGGAAAGGAGAGCCCGGCCCACATCTGCGGGCCCCACTCTGGCCTGGCTACCTCCTCTCTCTAAGGCCCTGGTGGTGGCCCCCTCCTTCTCACTTTTCACACAGCAGCCAGAGAGGCCTTTCAGAAATGCAAATCCAATCCCACCATTCTCCTGCTGAGAGCCCACCCCTTGGCCCCCTGTCACTCTGAAATAAAATCCCAATGCCTACTGTCTCCAGTCCCGCTTGGCCCAGAGCTCCCCAGAGCTCGCCCCAGGCACTGTCTGCTTGTTCTTGAAACACTCAGAACTATTCCTCCCTCAAGACTTTCCTCCGGCTCTGCCCTCCTGCTTTCTGCCGTGCTGGCTCCTTGTGATCCTTCTTAGCCATCTGAATTGCCACCTCTTCAAGGAAGTCTTCCCTGATTGCACTATGCTCCCATTATCACCGTTCACATCCTCTTGTTTCTTTATGTCCTAGTACAGATTACCACCTGTTATCATTTGGGTTGAGTTGCCAGCTTGTTCATTGTCTGTTCGCCCCTTGACATCAGCTCCAAGAGGGCCCAGAGGATGCCTGATCCATAATGGCTTTATCCTCTGGGTCCAGCCTGCTCTGAGATAAATGAATTCCTCTAACTGGAGGATTGCAACATCACCTCAATTCTTGCCTGCAGGCATACCCTTTCCAATCCACCCTGCACACGGCCACTGGATGAATCGAGGTAAACCTGAACTTGGAGCACACAAACATCATGTTGGTTGTCCCAGGTGCCCACCAGTGTCCAGGACACTTGGTCTCAGGGTCAAGGCTGGGCCCAGCCAACCATTTCCTAACGTTCCACACATGTGCTCCGGGCTCAGTCCAGCGGAATACCCCTGTCCTTTTCTGTCTCTGGATATAGGCTGGGATGTCCCCTCCACCTGGAAAAGCTTTCTCATCTTTGGAGGCAGATGTGTGTACTCATCTAGGCTCAAGTCACCTCCCCCAGGAAGGCATCCTGGCCACCTCCGTTGGTACAGAAGAAAGATGCTGGAATTGGGGATCAGGCCTGGATTCGTGTCCCTGTTCTGCCACTGGCCAGTGTGTGACCTTGGGCAAGTCAGCCCACATATCTGAACCCATTCAGAGGGAACAGTCCTGGCTATAGGAGTAGCTGGAGGAAATCCAGGATCAGAAAGTGCCCACTTCCAAGAAGATGCAGGGTGGATATGGGGGGCCCTTTCCAGGTTCGGGGGTAACGTGGACACTGCCTCACACTCAGTTCTTTCCGTGGTGCCCTCGGTGGTGTTGGTGTCTTCCTCCATCCCCACCAGTCTAGGGACCACATCTGGGCAGGACCATACCTTCTCCCTCTCCATTCCCTCCCCCTGCCTAAAGGGACTTCTGTGCACCAAGTAGGGTCTATGGACAGTTTGTGGCATGCTCTTGACCTTTTTTCCTCGGCGGATACTCTGCTTTTATAGAGTAAAACCACCTGTTGCAATTGTATGCTTGTTCATTCACTCATTCACTGAGCTTCTATCAAGCGGACGTGAGAGCCACATTTCACCCCTCTGCGGAACTTGCTTTCTAGAATTTTGGAACTTCTGCCACTCATTTGGTCAGCAAACATCTGCCCACTATGTTATACACATACTGGTGAGACCAGTAGAGTCTCCAGCCTCCAAGATGTTGTTAGCAGTTGCCAGGGACACCTGGGTCCCTCTCCCCTGTAGCTCCAATTTCTCTGGGCACCGTGACACTCAGGACCCATGTAGGCAGAAGCTATGAAATTGACCATGATCCCCTAGAGCATGCCCTGCCTCCCAGTTGAGGCCGCTGGGGGTGCGGGGGTAGATCATGGAGCCAGCATAGGACCTAACAATTCCACTTCTGCGTATATATCCCCCCAAACTGAAAGCAGTCTTAAAGAGATGCTCAGGTTCATAGCAAGATATCCACAATAGCCAGAAGGTGGGAACAACCCCAGGACCTACCACCAGACAAATGCATGAACAGAAGTGGGTTGATACACACAATAGGGTACTATTCAGCCTTAAAAAGCAAGGGAATTATGACACATCCACAACATGGATGAACTTGAAGGCATTATGTAAGGCATTAAGGAGGTCACCAAAGGGCAAATGCCATGAGTCCACTTACATGAGGTCCTTAGAGCAGCGGAATTTGTAGCAGTGGGAGGTGGAGTGGAGGGCCCCAGGGTCTGCGGGGAGGGAGGAGAGGGAACTAAGAGGTACAGAGTTTCAGTTTTATAAGATAGAAAATGGTCTGGACATTGGTTGTACAAGAACATGATTGTACTTAACACTACTTAAAAAATGAGTGGTCGATTTTGTTATGTGTACTTTACCACAATTAAGAAAAAAAACTTTTTTTTTTTTTTTTAATTTTTAAAGAGAGCTAGAGGGGAGCAGAGAATCCCTCCTAGGAGAGGACACCTGGGCAGGTAGGAATGTCCCTGTAGCATCTGCCCTTGGCCTCTGAGCCCCACCTCCTCCCGAAAGTCCTCCAGCTTTCGTGCCTACTCCCACCGCCTGGCCAACCTTCTCTTCTTTCTCGGTAGCTTCCGTGTGGATGCACCTCTTTTCCCCTTGGCGTTCCTTAACACTGCTGACTAAGGTTGCTGCCTCCAGCTTTCCTGAAAAGAGAAATAAATTAGAAAGGAAATAAAGTGAGAAAAATCAAACTGGAAAGAACAGGTTTCTGATTCAGCAACTGCCAACCCGTTTCTCCGGACTCAAGAGCCCTGCTGGATTCCACAAGGGCCGCCTTCTGACACCCTCACTTAATTTCGCATTTACAAATCAACACGGCTTTTCCTGTCAGTAAACCATGGCTGGCTGTTCCCCGGAATCCTTCTCACTGCTGTGCCTCCCCTCCTTCCGCAGACCACCCCCTGCCTCGGAGGTGTGCCTCTGCCTTCCCCGCTGTGTCTGGGGCTCTCCCTGCTGGCACAGGGACGTCAGTGGCCCTGGGCAGCCTTCTTATCCAATCCAACCTGGCCTCCGTCCAGCTTGCCCTCATGGGCTGTGCTTCTGCTGGACCTTCAAAATCCAGTTGGCAGGGGGCGCCTGGGTGGCTCAGTCTCAGAGTCGGCCTCTTGATTTTGGCTCCTCAGGTCATGATCTCAGGATCCTAGGATCAAGCCCCGCATGGGGCTCGCTGCTCAGGGGTGAGTCTGCTTGAGAGTCTCTCCCTCTGACCCTCCCCCTGATCACACTCTCTCTTTCTCTCTTAAATAAATAAGTAAATAAATCTCTAAAAAAAACCTGAAATACAGTCAAGGAAGGTTTCCTCATCAGCTGCTAAGCCTCCCTACACAGTAGGCCATGGCTCAGGGAGCCCTCTGGGGAGAGGAGGACAACAGGTCCCCAGCCCTGGACCCTTGGCCCTCTGGCCAGCCTTAGGGGTGACCTAGCCCCTGGGGAATGAGCAGCCTGCCTCCTCTCAGAGCTTCCATGCTGGGATGTGAGTTCAAGACAAGAGGCTAGCATCCTTTGACCTCTGACCCCCACCTCTGACCTTGGCCATCAGAGAGCTGTAATTGCTCTAACCCCCATCTACTTCCCCCTGGGCAGATCCCCGCCAAAGCCTTGGGTTTCTCTCTCTGATGTGGGGGCCTGGCAGATGAAAGCCTTCGTCTCTCTGCTTCACTCCATGTGTGATAAAAGCCTGACCGGGTGTCACCTCCCCACAGTGGCTGGGAGACCGGGTGTCACCTCCCCACAGTGGCTGGGAGGTCCTGGCCTCAGGAGCACCCTTCCCGACTACCTGCTTGCTCTTTGGCCGGGGTCACCCTGGCGATGCTGCTCTGAGGGCCACACCACAGGCTGCCACAGCCCTCAGCCCATCTCTAGGGGCAGGCGGTGCACCCAGAAACACCCAGCGATCCCCTGTGACCTCACTGACCTGCGCTCATGCCGGGCTTCCCGGCTCCCTCGCTGGCCTCCTGACACCGTCATGTTCCTTAACCTCTCTGACTCCAGCCTTCTCAGCGGCGAATGGGAGTAGGGACAACCCTGCCCACCTTGGTGTGGCTGACCAGTTCAAATGCATGTGTATGTGTGACGTTGGCAGGCCTGGAGCTGGAGGTCAGGCCCTGCTCCCTCCTTCCTCCTCTCCGTGACACGTGAGGCAGCCTAGAAGCCCCCTCCCCGCCTCCAGCATCCACTGTCTGCATTACCAGACCCCTGTCTTTGTACTTTCACTAACCTGCTCCAAATGAAAGTCTGGGGAGGAATAATGATAAGCCTCTTACAGTTGTATATTACAGTTCTCAGAGGCCATTTCCAATTCATCATATTTGTTCTTTTATAAAGACCTGGGAGGCTGCCAGGGGAGGCACGATTAACCCCATTTTGTGGATGTAGATGCTGAGCCCCAGAGGAAGGAAGAACCTCATCCAAGGTCATGCAGCCAGTAAGTGGTGGAGTTTAAGTGGGAAACCAGAGCCGGCCTCTTCTCCTCCTACTTTTCCTTCTTCCCTTTCTTCTTCTTCCTCTTCCTCTCCTTCTTCTCCTCTTCCTCCCCTCCTCCCCCTCCCTCCCTTCCTCCTCCTCCCTTCCTCCTTCTCCTCCCTCTCCTCCTCCTTCTTCTTAATTTTGTTCTGGAAAGTTTTCCAAGGCACTACCCTGTTCTAGGAGCGATGAGAGCAGCCGCCACTCAAGGGAAAATGGAGCCAGTGATGCTGGGGGGCGAGGGAGGGGTGGGGGCATGGCCTTTTAGATCTGGCAGGGCCTGTGCCGGGGTTGAACTGATTGCCATGCTCCCTCACACTCACATTGAGCCCTGCCTTCCACAGAGGCCCTAAAGTGCTTCTGAGCTCCTCGTACATATTTATATGCCTGCTTGCGTGATAAAAATAAAACCACTTCACCCACCGCTGAAATGCAGCCACTCGGGGTGTGAAATATGGGGCTTATCGAACAGCCGCGAGGAGCAGCTCTCAGGGAGAGGCTCCTGTCCCTCCTGACATGGCAAAGGGGCAGCTGGAGGCAGGTGGAATTTAATTATCTTGATAAGTAAGCATTGGATTTGGAAGCAGGAACCGGGAAGACAACTGGTCCCCAGGCTCCCAGGACACCCTCAAGCCTCCCTGGGATAGAGAGCTGGTCCTGCCAGAGACGTACCTCTCCAGGGGGGTGTGGGCCCTTCAACACAAACCCCTTCAGGTGCGCCCCCAAACCTCGCTCCTTGAGAACCTGCCTCCAGCCTTCTGTTCTCCTAAACCCGGTGTTCACCAGGCACCACGTTTTTCTTTCAAGGAAGCTGTCAGTAGACTTCAATGATCTAAATATCTTAGAGTGAGGACGAGCATCTGTGCCAGCGGGCCACTCAAGGCAGTCCTAGTTAAGAAAGGTGTTGTTCTAGGCCATCTTTTGTGGCCATCCTGACCTTCCAAAGGTGCCTGACTCTGTTTCCCACTGCTAGAGCCTCACTCTAGAGTCAGACGCCATGCTCTGAATTCTCTGGGCGGAGTACAGAGGCACCTAACACAGACTTCTGAGCCAGTGGCTCCCAAAGCTGAGCCTTGGGGCCCGATTGGGAGTTAGCCCACCCACAAGGTGTGGGAGTGGGTAAGAGGGCTGGGGAGAGGGGCGTGGGGGAGGGGGCTGGGGAGGAGGAAAGCGGGGAAGGGTGTTTCTGGCAGGGGGAATAACCTATAGAAGGCCTAGGGTTAAGAGTGCGATGAGCACTAAGAATGCAGAGTCGGGCGCAGAGTGGAGATGAGACCCCGGAAGCTATGACAGGGGTGTTGCAGGCCACATGAGGAGCCAGTGAAGGACTTTACAGTGCTGTCCCTAGCAGCCGGTAGCCCTTGGTGTGCCCTGGTGAGCTGGGGCGTGGAGAGAGGCGGGTCATGCTTTATAGGCTGGATGAAGTTCAGGCAACCACGTGGAGGTCAGCTCTGAGGAGACTCAGCTGTCTTTCCTTTACTGGAGTCTGCGTGGGGCGAGGCCTGGGAGCACAGCTGGAGATAAGAGCCTGGGAGCCCCCTGGGAAGGAGGAAGCTGGGGAGGAGGAGTTGACCGATGAGTGCAGGACTAAGATGGTGAAGAGGTCTGGTAAGCAGATACGGGGTGGGTGGCCCTAACTTTGGCTTTCAGGTGTCTTAGCCCCATGCCGGCCCCTGCCCACTGGGAGCTCCTCAAGAGCACAGACTGCGTCCTCGGCACCCAGCTCAGCATCTAGCCGAAAAGACCAATGGGCGCGCACATCCTTACTGTCCTTAGTGGAGGTGGAGATCCACCAGAACCACTTATTTAGGGGCACTGGAGTAACACCATCCATAAGGGTTTGAGGCCCCCGTCCCTGTGCGACTTCGGGTGGTCACACACACACACACCCAGTGCTGGGCACCTTCCCTTGGAATCCTACACAGCTTTAACAATGGCCATGTGTTTCCCACGATCTGTTAGCCGTTAGTGTCACTTTTGAGGGACGGAGAGCTTTGAGGGTTGAGAGGGTCTCTCTGTTTGTGTTTCCCAGCATTCTCCAATTCCAGGGAAACACGCCAGCCTGACTTACCAGCTGCCTGTTTGTAGGGTCACACTCTTGCCAGGGTAAATGGAAAAGGGAAGACAGGAGGCTAGGGCACAGGCAGAAGACCGGAAGGCAAGCAGGGAGAGCGAGTCAGGTGACCGGCAGCGGGATCTGGGGTGCTCATGGGATTGTTTCCTCGGTCAGGGGTTAGGGGAAGAAGTGGGGAGGAAGGAGAAGGATGTCTCTGCAGAGATGTAGACAAGATAATGAGAAAGTCCTCTCTGGGGGTCAGGAAGGGACTGGTCAGTGGGGGGAGATCTTCTGTCAAGGGTTACAGAATCTCAAAACAGGCAAATGTGTTCAGGTCATTTTGTTCAATGCAGGTTTTTAGAGCAAGTTTCATCGTTCCTTTGCCATCCCTTGACATGTGTGGGCTTCTGCAATCTGCAAAGACCGTGCCTAGCCTCATAGCTCCTCCTCCCCACACCCCCTGGTCCCAACCTCCTTAGATCACCTGCTGCTCCATAAGAGGCAAGCTCCACTTTATGTCTGGATGGCTGTATGCATGTGACTCTGCCTCAGATGTTATTCTGTAACTCTTAGGCATCCTCCAAAGCTTCAGGTGTCATCTCCTCCAGGAAGCCAATCTCCCATGTCCTAGCTCAATGCCCGGTCTCTGCTCCATCAAAGGCACAGGAAGAGAGAGGTGAAGAAGGAAGGTGGAAGTCGGTTTGGGTCCAGGTAAGACATCCTCTGTCAGGGACCTGGGGAAGCAAGCCCAGCTTACAAATGGGGGCTCTGAAGCCCAGAGAAGTGAAGTTGGCTTCCTATATGATAAACCAAATTGGGATTTTCTGAAAAGTTTGGGGACCTAGAAACACAAGACAGAAAGCAGGCCGATGGGGAGAGGAGGAAAATCATCAGTTTTTATCAGATGGCTTTGTAATTCATGACAACACTTTAGTCTTCCTGGCCCCCTAGAACCACGTGACCCAGACCTGAGCAGGGTGGCATTGGAGGTGCCAAGCGGTAAAGTGAAATGCTTATATTGTGACCTGGGAAGACAAGACACACAGGTGAATCACCTGGAGAGACACACTTCACTGGGTAGTATAGACAACAAGCATCACCAATAGGGAAAATGCAGGGAGCTGACAATCTTGCTTTGGGTCTCAATTTCCTCATCTGTAGTACTATGGACCCAGCACACAGTTATGACTCACTGGCGAGTTTAAGTGCGCATGTTCTCTGACAGTGTGTCTCACTGTGATTACACTAAAGCTTAGCAAGTTGGTGAAACGGGAAGCCGATTGGTTTTACAGAATACAGGCCCTCAAATGCAAAGGTTGTAAAAAATGGAACAAATCACATATTAGATGGCGCCACCTGTTGTCTATGTGTAGCATTGCAGTTTGGCCATAAAAAGAGCAATGGGGCTGCTCTAAGGGTTGACCACAGAAGATCCCATGCCCAACTTGACAGCGGGGAGTCAACAGTCCAAAGGCAGGAATAGACCGACTGATGCTGTGTAGAATGTCACAGAAGAGAAGCTGATTGTGGACCCAGCCCTCTCTGACTTTGCCCTTTGGTTTGTGGTCACTGCAACTGTAGGCTGAATTCCTTGAGATCTTGACCCTGGCGTCTCCATCCACCCCTCTCTGATGCAGAGTGCAGGAAGCTAAGGATGGAAAGAGGGAACCACAGTGTGGGGGTAATTATAGCATTGTACGGCTGCCTCTGTGGGTAATCATTGTTATAGCTAATATTTATTTAGTGCTTACACCATTTAAAGCATTGCCTTATTTAATCAGTGTAACGGAAAGAGGTTGGTACTCATCCCCTTCCCATTTTTGTAGGGAAGAAATGAAGGCATAGGGAAGTTAAATAATGTGAGTTCTTAGAGCAATTCCTCCTTTCTTCCATCCCTCCTTCTCTCCTTCCTTCTATCCCTTCCCCCTTCCCTCCCTCTCTCCCTCCCCTTTGCTCCTTCCCTCTCTACTTCCTACCCTTTCCCTCCCCCTTCCTCCCTCCCTGTCTCCTTCCTTCCCTCTCTTCTTCCTTCCTTTCCATCTTCCCTCCATCCCTCTTTCCTTCCTTCCCTCCCTCCCTCCCTCCATCTTCCTCTCCTTCCCTCTTTGTTCCTCCCTTCTATGCATTCAACAGTCGTTTTCTTGAGTGTCAAAGCTGAGATTTGGGTCTAGGCAGGCCAACTCTAGAGCCCATGCTTTTAGACACTGTGTCTGACTAGCTTTGCTGACACCTTCCAACTGTTACTAATATCTGTTAGTCTGGGTCTCTCATACTTAGCAAGTTCAATGACACAGGAAAAAGTCAAATCTTGCTGATGCTTTCTAATCTCCATCCATGTGCTCATCCACCCACCAATCCTTTCTCTAATTCCTCTGTCTACACACCCACCCACTGCCATCCATCCATCCATCCACCACCTACCCATCCACCCATCCATCCACCCATCCATCTATCCACTTAATAATTCTCACATCCATCCATTCATCCATTATCCCTCCCTTTCATCTAACTATCCAACACCTTGAGTGTGATGCAGAGATGAATCAGCTGTGGTCCTCATCCTCATGTTGGCTATTGCCCCAGAAATAGGTAAAAGCAACATGACTTTGGGCAAAGAACTTCAGTTCTGTGCCTCCACTTGTCTTATTCTGTTGGGATTCAAAACAGAACCCGCATGCTAGGGTTATGGACAAAGTTCAGTAAATTAGTTCGGGCAAAACACTTTGAACAGAGCCTGGCACATAGTCAGCCCTCAGTGAACGCTATCAGATGACAGCAGTGGTTGTTCTTCGAATGATCACGATTATGATTGTGATTATGATTTTGATCTCTGCTGCTACTACAACTGCTAGGGTAATCCAGGAGGCCTGTCCAGGGTCGGAGCAGCATCTCCCATCTGTCCCATGATCTCCACAACTCTTGCTTATGAGATGTTAATAGATATTTATGCAAAGAAAGTTCTGAGACCAAAGACTTGGAGTTTCAAGGAAATAAAACTGGAAAGCTCTGCTCATGTGAATTGTAAATCTCCAAGAAGGGGGAGGGTGTGACCTAATATGCAGCATTTCAAGAAATGTTTATTGCAAACTTGCATAACCAACGGGTGGGGGACCCAGTGCTGACCTGTTCTCTCTGCCCTGCCCAAGCTGGTCCCTGAGGCTGCATTTCCTGTCCTTGCTCCTTCACATGGCCCAGTTCCTGTCTCTGGGCTTGCATTGCTGCAACCCACTCAGTAACCCAGAGCATCAGATTCCCCACGGAAACGCGCTCAGGTCCTCCTGCGGGCAGGCCCACTGGAGCAGGAGCTTGAGAGTTGGGGAGGGGCGCTGAAGTCCATTAAGGACGCAGCGGTGGACTTAATTCCAAGCAGTGGACTCCATATCGATCTGGGTCACCAGTGTCAAGGCGTCACTTTCAGTCGTCTTTAATTTCAACAAACAATAACAACAACAAAAAAAACTCAGTTCTGTCTGGGATGCAGCCCAATGCATGTTTAATTCCCAGCACAGAGTGGCAGAGGGCAAGGTAGGAAGGAGCCCAAGGACTGCGTGAGTGTGTGGCGGGGAGAGGCGAGGAGTGGGCAGGGGAAGAGAGAGAATGTGTGGATCTCAGGGTGGAGCCTGGGGAAGGCCCCCACTAGATGCCTGGCCCCAGAATCCAGCATCCCTCTATCTTGGCCACTTTGGGTTGTTCTTTTCACTTCTGAGACTCAGTTTACTTATCTGTACATCGGGCATAAATAAAGCTGCCACAGAGGACTCTTATGAGGGATGAAGGAGGTGGAACACGTCAGGTTCATGAGAGTTTAGTTTCTGAGCCTCACTCTGCAGCCGAATCCTGGCTCCTGGGGTCTTTGCTCAAGTGCACCTGCGCCGGACATGTGTGCACCTGTGGGCCTTGACCAGGAAGGGCTTCTCAGAGCTCTGGCCGCTCTCTGGGCTCCAATCTGGTCGCATAACGAGCTGTGTTGTAGGGGGCAAGTCAGGCTCCTCATCTGCGGAATACAAATAAAGACAGTACCCACCTCATATGTTATTGTGAAGATTCTTATACTCATTGCTTACTTTCATGATGCCTAAGAGAAACCTTCACAAAAATGCTTAACACTCTATTAGTATCAAAGGCCATAAGGCGTCCTTCCCCAAACCAGCAGAGCCCATCCGCTTGGAAGTTGGGCTAGGGGGAGGTAATGATAGGCCATATTCCGCCTCCCTTCTAGAAATAAACATGCCAGAGGTCACAACGGGGTCTCTTTGACCTCTGGGGTGTTGCCTAGGGTCAGGAGAAGAGGAATTTGCTTTGTGCTGTGGTGCCCTCTGTTGGGAGAGCCTAGCTCAGGAACCATGGACCGAAGGAGGTGGGGGCAGACAGCCACAACGCCTGCTGCCAGGGGGTCCTGCTCCGCTGCTCTGCCTTATGCCCAGGAAGGAGGCACGTCCCACCAGGACCCAGGGTTCTGATCGCTGGGCTGTAAAGTGGAGCCCAGCCCCGCCCCCCACCGGCAGCCAATCCACCAGGTGTCGGGAACAGACAGACAGGAAGCAAGCTAAAAACCTGCCTGACCTTTCCTTTGGCTAAGTCACCCTGTGTTCTCTGCGGACCGTGCCTCCCAGTGCTTCAGATATGCCTTTCTCTGGGGCAAAAGGACAGGCACCAGAGCTGTGTTTATGAAACAGGAGCTGGAAGAGCGGGCTTCCCCAGGAGAAGGTGGGCAGAGGGAGCAGTATTAAGATGAACAATATGGTAATGAACACACACTTTGCCCCCCTTTCCCTTTGGGAAAACCAACTGTGCACCTGGGCAGGATGCCCTTTCTCCGAACACCAACCAGAGGCTGTTGGTTCTTTGAAAAGATTCACTGCCACAGGATGCCTGCTAGCAATTGCTAAGTGCCAACCTCCTGCCCAAAAAGCTGAGGAATAGGGAGGTAGGACAAAGTACCCTGTCTCCATCATCCCTCCATCCAACAATACTTATTCTGGATGTACTCTGTGCCAGGCACGGGTCAGGAAGACCTGTGATTATAATGCAGGGTGATGTTACAAGAGAGTGAGTATGATTTGAAAGTCTGGTACTGAAGGAGGGTTCATGGAAATCTCCCCCACCCTTTCCCGGCCCAATCCTTAGCCCTAGGAGGAAACTATCTCTTGGCTATCGGGCTCCCTTCCTCCTTGCTAGCCTCTCACTGGGCATCATTCACAGCTGGCATCACGGAGGCAGCTCTAGAGCCCCTCTCTGCTGCTCTCTGGGGGATTTCTTTCCCAGCTGGTACAGACCAAGGCTGGAGGGAGGCATCACAGGGGCGGGAGGGCGGAGTGGAAGGGTAGGCATTCCGCCAATGTCTAGATTTCCTCTCTAATGTCTGGTCTGCCACAGTGCAGACAGGAAGTCTCGCCTGTGCAGGCATTCACCTGGCGAGCGGTTGCCTGTCCACCTGCCTGGCATCTCTCTGCTTTGCAGCTGGCCCAGCAGAGTAGGAATGCCCACACAGTGCCACCTGACAGTGGCCAGCCCAGCCCAAACCGGCAAGCCAACCTGAGGGTCCTCCTAGCTCGTCCCTGCTCCCCAGCCGGGAAGGCTCTTCCAGCGCAGCTTAGCACCTGGGATGGATTGTGTTCTGCTGCCTCTTTTCTCCACCAGAGGTGGGATGGTGGAGGGGTAGGGAGAAAGCAGGCAGTGACGGTGCCCATAACATTGCTGGGTCAGTCCAAAGAGAGGGTGTTGGGGACAGGTGACCCCAAGTTGACCCTTAGCAACTTGGAGAAAGGGAGACCTGGGTGAGTGGGGGCGAAGTGGAGCCCAGAACAGCCAGCCAAAGGCAGAAGGGCCTCAGACTCTGGTGCTGGAGCACATTCAGCCCAATCAGCCTGGCAGCCAATTAGTCTGATTCAAAAAAAAAAAAAAAATACCCACGTAGGGACAAACTGTAATCAAACACCTATTTATAAGGGTTTATTACGATCATTATTATTATTTTACTGAGAGGATCATTCTAAAGCCTGTCAGGTGAATGTATGCTTTCAGATCTTCATAAATGCAAATCACTCCTTCCCCTGGGCTGGTGGGCGTGAGCTGCAGCAAGGCTGCCTAGGGAAGCCTGTTGTGAAGAGGATGGAGGGAGCAGCTCCGGCCATGGGCCATGGGGCGTCTCTGCCCAAGGCTGGCCGAGAGACAGTCTAGCAACCACCCACTGCCCAGCTCTCTCCCCGCACCCCCTCAGAGGGCTGCCAGAGATGCAACTGGCTATAGACGCATTGCCCACCCAGGTCAACATGGCAAAAGCCCTTCGGCAGCAACCCTACAGAGCTGGGATTTCTCCAGAGAAGGAAGTTGGGATTTCTCCATAGACTGTTCTAGCAAGAACACTGGGTCAAGAGCCCAGAAGCTTGGACTCTGAGCCCAGTGCTGCCCCTGGCTGTGCTGGTCCTTCTGGGCCTCAGCTTACTGGGTGCGGGGGTGGGGGGTAGGGAATTCCCTACTAGGTGTGAAGTTCCATGGCCTAGACCTCATCTAACCTCCTCTTCTAACCTCCAACCCACCCCAAGGGCTGGAGTATCTCTCCCTTCCCAGGAGACCTCAAGGCTCACAGTCAGGCCTGAGGTTCAATGGTGTGTGTCTGTGTGTGTGTGTATGTGTGTAATGAGATACAAGTCCCAAACCTCACTTCTCAGGCCTGAGGAAAAGGGTCAGGCCTGCCCAAAAGGCCCGGTCTCTGCCAGGAGGAAACAACCAGTTCCTTAACCATTCTTGGCTGGATTCAAGAATGGCTGTTCTTGGAAAAAAGGACAAAACATAACATTTTTATCGGTACCTGGGGGAAGCCATCCATAATTTGAGAGATTTCAGAAGACTGGCGCCCCTAATCCTTCCCACCAAGAGCATCGTGAGGGGCAAGGTTAGTCTCAGGGGCCACACCCTGCCTGCTTGGCTCATGGAAGGCAGAGCTTGCTCTCAAGGGAGGCTGCCTCTCTCCATCAGGCTGGGAGTGGGGGGTGTGACCCCAGGGAAGGGATTAGGTGGAGGGGGTCAGAGGCAGCTGGCTGCTGGAGGGCAGGGGTGCTTGGTCAGTCAGC
>PITA01011501.1:0-66424 GCA_004023965.1 Spilogale gracilis | reverse complement strand
GGACGCCTGGGTGGCTCAGTTGGTTAAGCCACTGCCTTCGGCTCAGGTCATGATCCTGGAGACCCGGGATCGAGTCCCACATCGGGCTCCCTGCTCGGCGGGAAGCCTGCTTCTCCCTCTCTCGCTCCCCCTGCTTGTGTTCCCTCTCTGGCTGTGTTTCTCTCTGTCAAATAAATAAAATCTTTAAAAAAAAAAAAAATAAATAAAGTGCTTCATTTATAGCCAGTGCTTTAGGAACTGACTCTTAATTCTGTGATGAGGCTAGTTATTTTAGTTATTTTGAATATTTAGTTATTTTAGCTGATTGCATCATAAAAGAACTTTATTAAATTAGCTCTCACTTATTTAAAGATTTAATTCTTTTTAATTTAGTGTATGTTTTGTCTATTGAAGTTGTAATTTATACTTTATTTTTGAAATAGAAAATGAGTTGAACTGTACATTACATAAAACAAACATCCTGTGTAATGAGATAATAATTTTGCTAAACTATAGACATTTAGACTAAAATTGTTTAATAGCGAAGTAATGGTTTGTATCCAAGTTTGCAGAAGATATTCTGTGTGTTTTCAAGGAACTGTGGTGAGGATAGTATTAACAATCACTTTCAATTTATTTCTTTCCCCGGAATATTTGAACAATTGTACTCCATAATCTAATGATGCTGATCTTTATCCATATCATTATTATAAAAAAGTGCTGTTAGTTCAGGAATCAATATTTGCAGCTTCAAGAATCTGAAGAAGAATCTGCTGAACTAATTTTATTTTAGTCAATTACATTTGGGCAATGAGGAATAAAACAGAGATGAGAAAGATTATGTGGTTTATGTTGGGAGTAAAATACTGAATCCATTTCACTAAACCCAAATGATTTAAAGGCTGAAAAGAAAGTTATTCTTTAAGGGAGTTTTTTTTTTTTTTTTTTCCTTTAAACATGGACTAGGTAAGAAAAAAGTTATCTTTCCAGAAAGATAGATTTCTTACATCACTTCCTACATGCTGAACATACAATTTATCTGTCAATATAACTTAGGAAGAATTTGAAAAACAAAACCATTTATACAGGTGTTTTGAAAGAGCTCAAAATTGGAGTTAGAAATCATAGATTTTAATTATCTTTCCTTAAGCAGAAAAATATACTTTAAATCCTGGTCCTTACTTTCACAATAGATGAGAGAGTTAGAATTAGATAATATTATATCCCTTTAGCTTTAATTCCCCCTAACGTTCTATGATTTGGTGTTCTGAGATGGTTAGAGCATTTTTAGGCATTGAAACAGATTTGCATTCTCTCACCTTTAACTCATCCACACGTTAATGACCACCAACAACTATGGAGTAATTTGGAAGAGATTCTTAGAATATGTGTTTTCTAATAGGAAAGTTGAGGCATTCTTAAATATCTTAGGGAGCATTTCTCTTTTCTTATCTTGAGATCTCTTTTATCTTGAAAGATTTTCATGAGAGTACTATTTAGATGGTAGCTTTTCAGCTAGCAATCTTTTGATTCCTCATTCTATGTTAGTCTCCACAAGCATGGTAAAGGTGGTACATTAAATAACTGGGGACCGATTATGTGACAATGATTGTCTTTTCTTATTCATTGCATTGTGCTTCTATAGCTCTTTGATTCCTCTATGGAGATGAGTTAAGTTTTTAATAACCCCATTATTTGGGAAAAAGGCTGAAATTTCAGATAAATTAAAATAACAGTTAACTCCCTTTATCTTTTCTGTGCATATTGTTGCACACGAGTGTGTGTGTGTACTGGCACACTTAAAATACTTCATTTAAAAGATTATCTGTGGAGCACCTGGGTGGCTCAGTCATTAAGCAGCTGCCTTCAGCTCAGGTCATGATCCCAGAGTCCCCGGTTCAAGTCCCACATCAGGCTTCCTGCCAAGCAGGAAGCCTGCTTCTCCCTCTCTCACTCCCCTTGCTTGTGTTCTCTCTCTAGCTGTGTTTCTTTCTGTCAAATAAAGAAATAAAATCTTTAAAAAAATTTTTAAAAATAAAAGGTTAATTGTGATAGTGCAACATATAGTCATATAAAACATGATATGGTATAAATTGGTTCTATTTCTTATAATAAACACATATTTTATTTGAAGTTCCTTAGTCTGAAAACTTGTAGTATATGCAGTTGCAGTTAAAAAATATGTTATATAATTCATAACCTTATCTCTCTGAAATAATTTAAGCCACTTTCAAGTGTGACTTATTTTTAAGAAAGATTATATCATATGTATATACAAGATACTTTGAGATAAACATGCCTTTTTTTTTTCCTTTCATTATTTCCTACGTTTCTCATGAACTTCAGAATTTTGCTTGTTTCCTGGGATTGAAAAAGTCAGAGGCAGATGTAGAAGAAAATGGCAACGTCTTATAATGCCTCGCCAGGGCTCTCCTCATTTCTAGAGGTGTTGTGTCACAATTTAAGAATAACTAGAAGAAAGTCTTCTCTCAATCCCTGCTAGCATTGTCTATAACATGTATAGATATCTCCTGGTTCTTTAGCCTCAAGAGACTAATGTTCACTCTAAATGTATTTCTTAGAGTCAGATAACATGAAAAGAAAATTCTAATTCCAGAACAAATACAGAAAGAGGAACAGTCAGAGATTGAAATATTTTCTTTAGATAGTCATATTTCCCCTGGGCTCCCAAGCTATATAGACTATAATAAGTGATTATTTATTTTCAAAAAATTGCTTTAAATTTTGAAAAAATGTTTAAAGCTTCTTTTGTTTTAATAAGTTTGTGTAATTATTTCTCTTATGAAAAATTAGAGAAGATAAAAAGGAAAGGTCCATATACCAATTATTTGGAAATAACTTTAAAGCCATTGATACCCTTCAGATACTTTTCTATGTATACTCCAGTAAATACATTTGAAAAACAAGATTTTATGCTCTCTGCTTCATGAATAAGTGATACATTTGACAATGCCTTATGGATATCTTCATGTCTTAGAAGAAAGTATAATTGTTTGCTCTGTATTGTCTTGTAGAAATCATTATTTTGATGTTATTTCAGTTGGTATATATAGTCTTTGTATTTTATCTATGAGAATGATGATAAATATTTAATTTTATATTGAATTACCTCCATTTAAAATAATGACACTAACATATATTTTGGAATAGACTGATATTACTAACATATATTTGCACATATTTTACTAAACTAGATCTTATACCCGTCACAAAAATTAATTCAAAATGCATCACAGACCTAAATGTAAAAAGCAGAACTATTAAATGCCAAGAAGATAACAGGAGAAAATTGACATGACTTTCTGTTTGGTCATCACCTTTTAGAGACACCACCAAAGTATGATCCATAAAATAAAAAAATTGATAAGTTAATAAAAAATTGATAAGTTGGACTTCATTAAAGTTAAAAAAACTTCTCCGGGTACATGGGTGGCTCAGTCTGTTGAGCAGAGAGCCCGACTTCCAACTTGATCCCAAGAAGACATTTAACCAACTGAGCCACCCAGAGGCCCCTAAAACAAATAATAATCTTTAAAAAGATTAAAATAAATTAATCTTAAAAAATAAAGTTACAGCTTCTGTTCTACCAAAAGAGGAGACAAGCCACAGACTGGGAGAAAATACTTGCAAAAGTCACATCTTATAAAAGACTTATCCAACATATACAGAGAACTTTGAATCTCAGCAATAAGAAAACAAATTATTTTAAAAAATGGGCCAAAGACCTTAACTCACCAAAAAGGATATGCAGGTGGAAAATAATCATATGAAAAGATGCTCCACATCATAGATCATCAGGGAAATGCAAATTAAAACAATAGTAAGATAACGCTTTGCAGCTATTAGAATGGTCCAAATGCAGAACACTGACAATATCAAACGTTGATGTGGATGTGAAGCAATAGGAATTCTTACTAATTCACTTCCACTGTGAAAGGTAGTGTATCAGTTTTTTACAAAAGTAAACATACTCTTAACAAATGATCTGATAATGACCCTCCTTATTATTTATCCAAAGCACTTGAAAATTCATGTCCATACCCCAACATGCCCTTTGGATGTTTATAGAGGATTTATCAGTAATTGCCACAATGCGGGAGTACCAGTAGGTGTTGGAGTAGGGGAATGGATAGAATATATTCTGATATTGGACTATTACTCAGCACTAAAAAAAAAAAAAAAAATGGGGGGAAGGAGCTGGGTGGCTCAGAGGGTTGAGCCTCTACCTTCGGCTCAGGTCATGATCTCAGGGTCCTGGGATTGAGCCCCATGTTGTGCTCTCTGCTCAGCAGGGAGCCTGCTCCCCCCTCTTTCTCTGCCTGCCTCTGTCTATTTGTGATCCCTCTGTCAAATAAATAAAAAAATATTTTTTTAAAAAAAATGAACTGCTAAGCTATGAAAATGTATGAATTAATTGCAAAAGCATGTTACTAAATCAAAGAAGGCCATCTACAAAGGTGACATGCTATATGATTCCAACTATAAGAGATCCTGAAAAGGGAGTAGTAAGATCTGTTATTGCCAGGAGAGGAAGGTTGAGGATGAGTAGAGATGAAATGGAAGCACATGAAAATTTTGTAAGGCAGTGTTGAAATACTTTGCATGGTATTATAATGATGTGTATGTATCATTACACTGTTGTTCAAACCCATAAAATTTAGAGCACCAAAAGTGAAATCTAAGGCAAACTATAGACTTTGGGTGACTCTGATGTATCCATGTAGGTTGATCCCTGGTTTACAATAATTCTGGTGAGTGATGTTGATAACGGAGGAGGTTCTGTATCTGTTGACGGATGGGATTATATACAGCAAAAATCTGTACATCCCCCTCAATTTTGTTATAAACATAAAACTCCTTTAAAATATATATTTTACAAAGCCATTGTGGAAGGTATATGTTATGGTGAGTGCAGTGAATTGTGTAAGATTGATGAATCACTGACTTGTACCCCTGAAACAAATAATACATTATGTGTTAATTAAAAAATAAAAAAATAAGAAAAAATATATAAAAGGAAATATATAGGAAAAGGAAAAAGGAACTATAAAACGGAAAAATCTGGAAGATGTTATCAATCACCAAAAGCTTAAAGTTAATACCATCAGAACTAGCCAATATTCTGTGTCACCCAATGATACGCACGAAGAATAGCATTTCTACCATGATACACCTGTTGGGGATATGTACTTAGGGCTTACTGAGAAGAGACATGAAACAAATCCAAATTGAGGGGCATTTTATAATAACTACATTGTACTCCTCAGAAATGTTGGGGACATAGAGGTTAATAAAAGACTGAAGAATTATTCCAGATTGAAAGAGATTAGAGAAATACAACTGAGAACAGCACATAATCCAAGACTGGATTTGTTTTGCTTTGTTGTTGTTGTTGTTCTTGTTGTTGTTGTTGCTCTTGTTCTTGTTTTATGGATCCTTTTTTACCATTAGGGCAATTTACAAAACTTAAATAGGATCTCAGAGTGAGGGGTATGTAAGAACTCTTTTTTATATTCTTTTTTTTTTTTGATATTTTATTTATTTGACAGAGAGAAACACAGCCAGAGAGGGAACACAAGCAGGGAGTGAGAGAGGGAGAAGCAGGCTTCCCACGGAGCAGGGAGCCTGATGTGGGACTCGACCCCAGGTCTCCAGGATCATGACCTGAGCCGAAGGCAGGCGCTTAACCAACGGAGCCACCCAGGTGCCCCTCTTTTTTATATTCTTGCAATTTCTCTTCAATAAGTATGAAATTAATTCAAAATAAGATTTAAAAAATAACCCAAGCATAAACAGAAAAAATATTGGAGCATGATACTTCAAGAACATGTGTATTCAAGTAACAGACTTTAACTATCTGTTAATAACAGACTTCAGAATATCTGTAGCAAAGATAACAATATTCAAGTTAGGTAAGAATTCATGTGTAAGTATTCAATAAAAGCAAAAATTACACGTACAAAAATAAACAGAAAAGAACAGGTCAGATAACCTGCAACTATTCAAACTTAGAACCTGAGGACAATTTTAAATATATAATTTAGCCAATTTAGCTAATTTGTTTAACCAATATTTTTACTTTTAGTGGAAGGAGTGGCAAAAAGTAAGTCCTTTGCTTGGTTTTCCGTGTAATGCTCCTAAGAACCCTACCAAATAAATATTAGCATCCTCATTGAGGGGAATCATATTACAGAACATTGATTCAACTCATCTGTCACCAACTTAGTGAGATTTAACCTAAACAACTTTAGCCATAATATTCAGTGATAATTACTATTATTATGTGGAAAACTGGCATATGAAAAATTCCAGTAACTTGATTTTAACATATAATACAATGCTATTATGTGGTTTAACTGTGCTAAATAGGTGCCATAGTTAAAATGGAAAAATTGACTAACTTCAGTGTTTTTGAATAAAGGAATTTCAAAAACTAGAGATATCCAACTCTAAAAATAATAAGGAACAAATAAAACTATCTTTTGTATCTCTATGTATATTTTTATTTGACAGAGAGGGACAGAGAGAGACAGCAAGAGAGGGAATACAAGCAGGGGGAGTGGGCAGAGAGAGAAACAGGCTTCCTGCTCAGCATGGAACCTTTTGTGTGGTTTGATCCCAGGACACTGGAATTATGACCTGTGCCTAAGGCAGACACTTAATGACTGAGCCACCCAGGTGCCCCATGTATCCATAATTTTAATGGGGAAATTCAACACAATTTTAGTTACAATTACTACATTTAATTTTTTTTAATTTTTCCAAGTTTTTAGTTAAATTCCAGTTAGTTAACATACTCAATTACTACATTTTTAAAATAATTTGACAAGAACTCTTTGATTGATTATAGTAAAATTTTTGTAGAACACAATAAAAAGTAGTTTTGACCTTTGAGAAGAGGTGTACCTGATGACTTTGTTTTTATGTTTGTTATCATCTACAACTTTTCTCTTGATTCCTCCCCACCCTCAGATGTTTTAATAAATTTAAGATGCACATTTATGAGTTGCGTCTTACCACCTGCTCACTGGATTCCTGTCTTACATGGGAATTAGAATATTACATGGATTCGTCAGAACCTGTCACTACTGATATTGTCAATCTTTTCACAGAAGCCATGTAAATTGACAAATTGTTTAGATGCAGATGTTGTGATGAGTCAGATTAAGGTTAAAGGAAATAGTGGGTAGGTAAATCTCTTTGTTTCCATTTCAAAATATAAGGAATTTTTTTTTGTTGTTTTAAAGCACAATTTTTTTAATAAGTTATATTGTCCAATTAATTGAGATAAGATTCAAATATTTCAAGAAGACAAAAAGCTATGATTACTTGTTAAAATTATAGTTGTGAGAGCGCCTGGCTGGTTCAGTGGGTTAAGCCTCTGCCTTTGACTCACTCAGGTCATGATCTCAGGGTCCTGGGATCCAGGGCGCATTGGGCTCTCTGCTGGGCAGGAGCCTGCTTCCTCCTCTCTCTCTGCCTGCTCTCTGCTTACTTGTGATCTCTCTCTCTGTCAAATAAATAAATAAAATCTTAAACAAACAAAAAAAAATAGAAAAAAGATTATAGCTGTGAAAAATAACAAGGTCTACTGAAAAATAGTAGATATAAAGTGATTTAATGAAAGATAATAATGTTTTAAAATATACTTAGATCAATAGCATTTCAATATACCAGATATGATGTAACAGTTTATGGACCCTAAAATCCTCAGCCAGAGGAGAGCACCTAGAAGGTGATTATGTCCCAGAGAATGAGGTTCATATTCCTACTTCTGGAGATACAGCTGCCCTCTCTTCCTCTCTCTCCCTCCTGACTTTTGTTTCTCCATGTCTCTCACACATAAGCATACATATCTTTGGGTTGAACCCACTCCATCATTTTCTGTGTTATGGAAAAAGTATAATTGCAGAATATAATATGATATAGTGTGCTAAGACATGCCCATTCTTGTTAATTTCAGACTAATACATTTTGTTCATGTGCTTTCTTGAACTTTAAAATGCAGACACCAGGGTGCCTGCATGGCTAGAGGATTAAGCCTCTGCCTTTGGCTCAGGTTATGATCTCAGGGTCCTGGGATTGAGTCTCCCATCTGGCTCTCTGCTCAGCAGGGAGTCTGCTTCCCCCTCTTTCTCTGCCTACCTCTCTGCCTATTTGTGATCTCTCTTTCTGTCAAATAAATGGATAAAATATTTAAAAAAATGCAGACACCATACAAGGATCACTTACAAGAAAACAATTGAGGATATTGTTCAGGGTATCTTTGGCTGGTATGTGGTCCATCCTTGCTGTTACTTTAATATGTGCACGTGCATGCATGCACACACACACACACACACACACACACATCTATTTTAGAGGTTTATGTAAACTTCTAAATCCCTCAGAGAGAAATTCCTCTATGAACCCTTCCCTTTTATGAAGGGCACAATGCAAGTGGTTACTTTTCTATAAACCATTTGTTGGAAAGATTTCTTGAAACTACTTTTGTTGAAGCTAGAGAGTATTATGATATGTATATATAGAAAGAAAGGAAGATAGAGTAAAAGGAGAGTCAAGTTACATGACTGCTGAAATCTATTTTTCTATTTCTTAATAAAAGATGTTCATTCATAAAAAGTAAAGAGTCAAAATAATCCTTCATCATACTCCTACCCAGTATATTTGAAATCAAAATGACATTCATTGATACAAATACATCTTTTTGCTTTCTGTGAGCTAAATTTATCTTTATAAATTTCTCCTTCGTCCACTAAAATGACTCATCCAAATTAAGCACTCATCAATACTAGGCAATATAAAATAAAATAAATAAATAAACTCTAATGCTTCAAAACTAGAAGATCCTCCCCAACTGAACATCCTTTCTCAGGGAATATAATCTCACTGCAACTTAGAGTTGGCTACTCTTTGATCCCAATCTGATTGTTTTACTTGTCCTGTGTGGGAATGTGTATTTAGGTCTCAAAGCTTGAACCATGCAGTGTATCAGATGAACACTCTTAGTTTAGATGGAGCTGAGTTTTCTCACTAGTGTTCTTCCTATTACATGGCTAATATCTTTCTATAAAATGTTTACCAAGTTGTGAAAGTGTAATTTTCAATCTTCTGGAGTCCTTATGTTTTTCATAAAGTACAGATTTGGGAAACAATATTTATCTTCTGACATCTTATATAATACAAAACTTTCTGAAGTCTCTGGTAAAATTTAAATCCAGAATAATTATCTGACTAAATCCTCAAAAGAATATAGCCTAAATTATCTAGGAAGAGGAAGGTGATAACAATATTCAGCAATGAAATGTCCTTCTCTTTTTTTGTATCATTTCTTACCCAATTTAGAAAAATCACAAAGAACATTTTAGAGAAAAAATTATCTAATGTGTATATAATCCTTAAACATTTCTTTTTTTTTTCTTTTTTTTTAAGATTTTATTTATTTGACAGAGAAAAACACAGCCAGAAAGGGAACACAAGCAGGGGGAGTGAGAGAAGGAGAAGCAGGCCTCCCGAAGAGCAGGGAGTCTGATGTGAGACTCCATCCCAGGTCTCTGGGATCATGACCTGAGCTGAAGGCAGTCGCTTAACCAACTGAGCCACCCAGGCGTCCCTCCTTAAACATTTCTTCTTTATTGTGTATCTGAGCTAAAAATAGAGAACTGGAAGACTTTACCCCCATTTTTCTTTTCTTAATCTTCCTTCACTACACACACACACACACACACACACACACACACACACATATTTTTGATCCTAGGTGATATCATATGAAGATTTACTGAACTTGAACTATTCCACATGATGCAGTTGTTACAAGGAAACAAAGATAAATACTTTATATCTATGATATCTTGGAGGTATTATTTACTAAGAAAACAACTATCTTGAAGACCACCATTTCACTGAAATGGAAACTAACTTTTTCTTAGAAAAGTCTTGCTATTTTGAAAGTATAGAGCTATGCCTTATTTTTCTTCTCATCTCTTTCTGTTCTCTTGTCACTATGAATTGAGGATAGCAGAAAGAGAGCAAAATGTCTATGTCTATCTATTTTAATCCAAGAAAGAATCATAAAAACATCCTTTTAATTTAAAACAAAATTATCTCCATGGCATTCATTCTTTGAAAACTTTCTCTAAATAGAAAAAATTCCTTTCAGTCATTTTGCAGGTGATTTCTCTTTCCTCACATTTTTACATTCACATAGATGTGTTCCTTGCAAAATTATAGAAAACAAATTGTAACAAAGGTTTCCTAACAAAACAATGACAAAAATTGTTAATGGGAAAGGTATACATAATATGGTATGGATAATTTCTTCAGTATCAATGCTAGATACCAAAAATTTCACATAGTACTAATTAAAATTTTATTTCTGGGTCCTTAAATTTAAACAACTGAGATATTTTTTTTAAGATTTTATTTATTTGACAGAGAGAAACACAGCCAGAGAGGGAACACAAGCAGGGGGACTGAGAGAGGGAGAAGCAGGTTTCTCGCCGAGCAGGGAACCCGATGTGGGACTTGATCCTGGGTCTCCGGGATCATGACCTGAGCCAAAGGCAGTCACTTAATCAACTGAGCCACCCAGGTGCCCCTAAACAAACTGAGATATTACTTCATGCAATTTTCTTTTCCATAAAAGTATACTGTATTTCTAACAAATACACTCAAATGTTTATGAACATGTATTTGGCAGAACAACTAGTTCTGAAGGCTCTCTATATGTTAATGTATAAACAAAGCTTCCTTTGCCAAGCCGACATATGAAATAATCTTTTAAACAAAATCTAACTTGTATAACTCCTCAGAGCTTATTATCTGCTAATATTGATTATAAACATGCAATATAAAGATATATTCAAATTTTACCCAAACTTTTCTTTTTCTTAGCAATTTCTTTTGTAATATGAAGCCATAGGTAGCTAAGTTTTTGAATAAAACAATGCAGTAAAAGAGGAAGGGCAGATGAATGCATATCTAATTATATCTATTTGCCTACTTATATAGTTTATCTAGATCTAGATGTACAAATAACAATTTTATGCACTTTATTCTTGTATGTATCAAGCCTGGGTAAATTCCACAGAACTCCAAATCAAAATTGGCATCTTGCTTGTACCAGATAAGCTAATATTCTAAAGAAGTCAAAAGACTCAGGCTTAAGGGTCATAGGTTACTACAACAGAATAGATGGCAAAGTGTTAATCTTTTTGAATACACAATTAGACAAAAAGCAATAAATGTGCTAATTATATGTGCCTAAAGTGTTAATGAAAAGATCACAGTGTGGCACAACTAGTTGTGATTTAACAGAAAAGGGGGGAAAAGCCAGCTGAGAAAACAAATGACTTAGTAATTGGCATTAAAAAATATAAAAAGCCACCTTTTTAAAGCAAGAATTTAGCTACTAAAGCTGTTCGTAGAGACATATGGTCCATTTACAATTTTAAAAAAATAATACTTTAGAGCATAAATTTCTCTACATGCAAAAATCCTCAGTACGAATTATAAGGTCTTGTAAAACTTAGGTATAGCTAATAATACCAATACACCAATTTAGAATAAAAAGTGGAAATGCAATATAGAATGATTTCAAGATTAAAGAACTATTTAAACGTTCAGGTTAGGAATCTTTTTCATTATCAGTTTCTCTTCATTCTCCTTCCCCTTCTCATAATTAATGCTGCCTTGACTCAGCAAATGTTCAGCACCTCTAGAAACATCAATAACATTAAACAGACAGCATTGTAACCCAATTTTTGTGGTTGTTATAAAATAATTTTCACTTCATTCTAAATTCATTGGCAGGAAGTATTTTATCCACCTCTATGCTGTGGATTTCTTGTTAACATTTTGCATCTATCATCCAAAACAACTTAAGTTTATTGGAACTTCTGGAAATTTAGCTTGTGACACATGGATATGCCAAAATGACCCAGGTTGTCGCTTTTTACAGTGACGGAGGTCTGCTTCAGAACCTCCAGTCTCTTTTATTAATTCTGCTTCCACCTAGCTTTCAAGCTCTTCTTCACTCCTTTTTTGTCCTATTTTTCTATGCACAACTGTTTACTATCCATCTTGTTCTGCAAAATAAATGGTTTTGGTGATAGTTTATTTATTTATTTATTTTATGTGGCATTCTCACATTAATACCATGACATACTAAATCTAAATAAATAAGACTTTTCTATGAAATTTGAGGCACCCTGTGGAAAGCCAAGAAGACAATGGTGAGATGAAGCACATTGGGGGAATTTGTAATATCCCCCAAATCTTATTAAATTAAGAATAATTGTTTTATTTACAATGAAGCCTACTTATGATTGCTATGGAAATTAAATGAGGTTGGTTAGTTTAGTGGTTACAAAACCACTCCTATCCTTGTCAGTCTATGTTTCATATCCAAGTATTGATTACTGGGGAAACCTAATAAAGAAGTAATATAATAAGCACATGTAAGTCCATTCTTACAGTTGGATATAATACTTCAACATACACCAAATAATACAAAGTCAGTAGGTGTCTTTGTGAAGAATAATATTAATTGTACTTAATCATTTGAAATAGTCTATCCTTTTATTATCCATTACCTTGGGAAATATATGGTAAGAATCTAAGGTGTTTCTCCTACACTGTTAATTAATAGATAATATGAAAAGATTTCTGAGCTTCAAGTGTTTTTTTTAAAGATTTTTTTTTAATTTTTAAGTAATCTGTACATTCAATGTGAGGCTTGATCTTGCAACCCCAAGATCAAGGGTCACATGTTCCACAGACTAAGCCAGTCAGACATCCCATCAATTAGTTTAAATTTGAGTGAGTTTTCTGATAAGGTGCTGTAGGTAACATCAAACTGCAGTTCCTTCTTTTTTTTTTTTTTTTTAAGATTTTTTTTAAAATTTATTTGACAGAGAGAAACACAACGAGAGAGGGAACACAAGGAGGGGGAGTGAGAGAGGGAGAAGCAGGCTTCCTCGCAGAGCAGCGGGCCAGATGTGGGACTCGATCCCGGGTCTCTGGGATCATGACCTGAGCCGAAGGCAGTCGCTTAACCAACTGAGCCACCCAGGCGCCCCACTGCAGTTCCTTCTTAAATAACTAAACATAAATGGGAATATTGAAATGTCATATTTGAGGACATTGGTGGACTGTAGAAGAATGATGTGTTAAGGTAATAAGGTTCATAACAAGGAAGATATTTTCTTCAGCAACATGGATCTCTAGCCATTTTTGGGAAATGTAGAATGGTAATGGAAAACTGGAGAAAGGCAAACAGCAATATTCTACTGTCTGAGATTGTGTAAAAATAGACCTTTTTTATGTCAAAGGATTCCAAATGTTAAAAACAAATAAATAAAATAATAACAATTCAACCAGCTATGCAATGGTTGCAAGAGATAAACAGTTCAAAACTAAAAAGAAAATATAAACGATGAAGTTTTATGTATTTAAAACAATGAATGGAAAGGTTCTGTGACTCTGTTAATGGCAAAGCATGTAAATCTTAAGACTAAATGTATTTTGGAAGAAAATGATAATGATTTAAGGTTTATTTTTTATTTTTAAAAAATTTTATGTACTTATGTATGTATGTGTGTGTATGTATTTATGTATTTATCTATTAGAGGGAGAAAGTGTATAAGCATGGGGAGCAGCAGGCAGAGGGAGAAGCAAGCTTCCTACTGAGCAAGTAGTCTGGGATAAGACTGGTTCCCAGCACCCTAGGATCATGACCTGAGCTAAAGACAGCTGCTTAACAGACTGAACCACTCAGGTATCCCTCATTTAAAGTTTGATCAAGAAAAGTTCATGGCATTTCTAAAATTCTATGTTCCTCTGTTATCATAGGTGTGAATTCAGCAAAAGGAACAAAGGCTTTGACAATATTAAAAATCAGCATGCATAAAGATTTTAACTGACATTTTTCAATGACTGACAAGTCAGGCAGAAAAAATAGTAATGGTATACATTATTTGAATGCATAATCAGTTAATATACTTACTTATACATATCTAGAACACTACACCGAAAACCTACAGAAAATTTTCCTTATTAAATTTGGTCATATACTGAGTGTGGAGAAAATATATGCCTCAACAAACTGCATCATGCAGCACGTTTTTGGGACACAGTGGATTTAAATTAGAAACATAAAGGTAACTGCAAATCACCAAATTATGTAAAGCAAGATACTGTAGATAATTCCTATATGAAATACGAAATTATAATGCACATTAGAAAATTCTATAAAAAATTTTAAAAGTCGAAAAAGATAATGTTCACAAATTGAGAGTTAAGGCACCTGGTTGGCACAGTCAGTAGAACATATGATTCTTGGGGCACCTGGGTGGCTCAGTTGGTTAAGCGACTACCTTCGGCTTGGGTCATGATCCCGGAGACCTGGGATCAAGTCCCGAGTCAGGCTCCCTGCTTGACGGGAAGCCTGCTTCTCCCTCTCTCACTCCCCCTGCTTGTGTTCCCTCTCTCACTGTGTTTCTCTCTGTGAAATAAATAAAACGTTTAAAAAAAAAAAAAAAAGACCATATGATTCTTGATCCTGGGGTTATGAGTTCAAGCCCTGTATTAGGTACTGAGTTTACTTAAAAAGAAGAAAAACATTGAAAGACTCAATATGGTTAAATAGCCATTCAAATGGCTCTTGCATATTTTAAAACGTTCTATTGATTTATAGATTTCATAAAATATCAAATAATCACAAGGTTTTTATTTATTTTTTAAGGGGATTTAAGGTCTGATTTTAAAGGTAATAATGGAAATTTAAATGATCAAGATACTACTAGATTTGGAACTTTAGTAAAACTAGAATCATTAGAATTGAGTGTAATTTACCAAAGATAGATAAATAGACCCAGGAAAAGAACAGACACATACTCTGTCACTTTATTTATAGTTGTCTTGCCACTGCAATTTGGTTGAGAAATGAGTGATCTTCTCAATCAAGATTGCTTGTAGCAATTGGATAATATCACATGAAAAAAGAAATTTAAAAAACCCTTTGATCTCCCAATATATTCATAAAAATTATTCAGGATGCATCGTGGAGTAAAGTGTATGGCCATGCATCTCTCTTGATTCTAGGTCACATAATCAAACTTTATTTTAAATACTTTCATTTATAATTGTATATTTAATATTAAGTTCTGCAGGTTAACGTTGAAACACTTTAGCTTCCATCCTGGGCAATATCTTTTCCTTGTTGGAAATAAAAATTCTTGTCTATTTTAATTCATTTTAGTCAGAACTTTTTGGAAGTAACTGACAAAAACAATTTTAAATAAGCTTGATAAAAACATTGATAAAAAGTTGTCTTGCCTGCAAAAATACAAAGTGTAAATATGGAGTAGACTTTGCTGATGTAAAATTTCTATTTTCTATGTATCTAAATGCTCATTTCATGTCAGTCCTTAGTGTACTGAAGGCATATTCTAGCAGGATGAGATGTTCTAGGGACACCTTTTATGAATGATGTTAAGTAATGCCTCTAGGGAAGTTATACCATTTTTCCTGTCCTAAAAATATATATCTCTATTATAATCAAAGTTTTAAAGAAGGTCATCCTAGACTGAATATATGGTGAAAGCACATCTCCACCTTACTCCCCATTCTCTGTAATTATACCAACATACATACATTGGCTTAGGCTTAAATCCTAAGATTGATCCTTCCTTTTACCCTGTCCCTTAACATCATTTATCACAAACAATGGCATGTGCTTTCTATATTACTTCCTAAAGCAACTCATATTCTTTTTCTTTTTCACTATTTCCCATCACAAAAAGCTATTCACTCTCAACATTGCACCAGGCTGTAGGGACCTAATTGATTTTCTTCCTTCCATGTTTCACTGTCCAGGGCTATTCTTTATTATTATTATTATTATTATTATTATTATTATTATTATATATTTAGTTGACAGAGAGAAATATAGCTAGAGAGGGACACAAGCAGGAGGAGTAAGAAAGGGAGAAGCAGGCTTCCTGCTGAGCAGGGAGCCTTACGCGGGGCTCAATTCTGGGACTCCAGGATCGTGACATGAGCCCAAGGCAGAAGCTTAAGGACTGAGCCACCCAGGCGTCCCCAGGGTTAATTTTCTACAGTGTAGGAGATAATCCCAAAATGTAGATTAGATCAGATCACTCCCTGACCCACTGTAACATTTCAATAAATTGTTAGTGCCAGCATCTTCCCTGCTCTACATGCTTCTATACCAACTGGTCCCATCTCTCTCCAGTCTAATTTCATACTTCTCTCTCTCTGGCATCTTCAGGCATATGAGGTTTTGTTCTGCATCCTCAGATTTACCGCAGTGATTTCTACTGTAGGAAATTGTTTTTCTATATCTAAAATAGACTTTCTCCAGTTTTTCATATTATTACTTCTTTTTCTTTATTTTCCATTCAAATGTCAATTTTTCAGACAGTTCTTTCATTTTTTCCTTACAATTGCCCTGTTGTAATTACTTCATAGTATTTATACATCATTAAAATGATATAAAAGTGTTTATTTTTGTGTTTACAGTCTTAACCACTATGCCATGAAGTTTATCAGCCACTGTGCCTAGAACAATGCTACATATATAGAAGGCTGATCCTCTTAAAAGAGTTGTTAAATTATGTCATGTATCAGATTCAACCACAGCAGGTTAAAAATACAACCCCAGAACTAAAATGACCTTAAATAACAAAGATTAATTTCTTATTTAAATTACTGTGTCTATTTTGGATAAACTATATATCCCATATATCCTCACTCCAGGGACTGAGTCCTTTAGAAGAGTCATTCAATTGATATTTTTCTACACTGTGTTGGGGGAAAGAGATATCCCTACGTTTGTCTATTGGCAATAAAATTCTTCTGTGGGGCAGTGTCTCACACCACTGACTCTTACAATTAGTTTGCCTAAACTTGTGTGATGGGCCAAGAAAACAGGATGTAATGCATGGTAAAATACTATTGAATAGGAGGCCAGAAAGATAAATGTGTTCAGCAACATAGCACAATAAGTGCTATAGTTCATAATTGAGAGAAAGTTAAACTTACTGAGCCATAACTGTCATCAGATATAGAGTGATATTTGAGAAGTGTTGACAAATTTATCAACCAATATCTCTAGATAAAATTTCAGAGATAGAAAAGTTGGTTAGGTGGAGCCAAGATACTGTGTTTTTATAAACATTTCTTTATTTTTTTGTTTCCTACTACCAAACAGATCGTTTCCTAATGACCTGATAATTTAAGGAACAAAACAGGTCTGGAAATGTGGACAGTGAGTTATCTTTTAATCCTGCTGGTTTAGATGTATTTTTGATCTTCTATTGCATAGCTTATTCTTGTCCTTCTGTTATAATATGAAATGGTCAGAACATGATTGACATAAATTTACTCTGATGGTTAAATGGTGAACTGAATTTCCAAATGTATAGCTATCATTATTTTATAATTTCAAAAAACCAGTATTGCTAATAAAATGATCCACTGGTTTACACAAAGGTGGTAATTGGTTGTTGAGCACCTCTCAGGCAAATCAGTTATTGATCAACTCTGATAAAAAAAAATACATAAATCTTTTGAATTTTCTTATTTATAATCTGCTGTTTACCATAGGATAAAGATTATGAAAATGTCAACCTTTATGGAAATAACTACTTATGATTTTATATTTTAACTTGTTTAATTTTATAAGAAGGTTAAAGATAGGGCAGATAAAAAAAAAAGATTTGAAGCCAAGTGCATTTTGAGAAATGTCCTAATTATAATGCTGATGCCAATCAATGCTTATTTGAATGGAATTAAATTAATCCAGATTGCAGTGATAATTAAGTGCCTTCTCAGTACCTATTGAGACTACAGAACATTTACCTTCCCACAATACACATAGTATGCTGGGTCAGGAAACATTAGCATTAAAACTAAAAAAAAGAGTTTAAACATGCACTGAAAAATACTAAATTAACCCTCCTTAAATTTTTTGACATTAAATTTATTTTATTTTTCAGTGTTCCAAGACTCATTGTTTATGCCCCAAATGCAGTGCTCCATGCAATACATGCCCTCAGTACCAACCACCAGGCTCTCTTATCCCCCACCCTCTTCCCTCCAACACCTTCAGTTTGTTTCTGAGTCCAAAGTCTCTCATGTTTCATTTCTGTCCCTGAATTCCCCTACTTCCCATTTCCTTTCCTTCTCCTACTGTCCTCTATATTACCCCTTATGCACCACAAGTAAGTGAAACCATGTGATACTTGACTTTTTCTACTTGGCTTATTTCACTCAGCATAATCTCTTCCAGTCCAGTCCATGTTGCTACAAAAGTTGGATATTCATCCTTTCTGAGGGAGGTGTAGTATTCCATTGTGTATATGTACCACATCTTCTTTATCCATTCATCTATTGAAGGGCACCTTGGCTCTTTCTACAGTTTGGCGATTGAGGTCATTGCTGCGATGAACATTGGGGTACCTATAGCCCTTCTTTTCACTACATCTGTATCTTTGGGGTAAATACCCAGTAGTGCAATTGCAGGGTCATAGGGTAGCTCTATTTTTAATTTTTTAAGGAATCTCCACACTGTTTTCCAAAGCAGCTGCACCAACACCAACAGTGTAAGAGCATTCCCCTTTCTCTGCAGCCTCTCTAACATTGTTGTTTCCTGTCTTGTTAATTTTGACCATTTTGACTGGTGTAAGGTGACATCTCAGTGTGGTTTTGATTTGAATTTCCCTGATGGCTAGTGATGATGAACATTTTTTCATGTGTCTGTTAGCCATTTGTATATCTTCTACGGAGAAGTGCCTCTTCGTGTCTCATATCCATTTTTTCATGTGTTCATCTTCTTTTTGGATGTTGAGTTTGAGTAGTTCTTTATAGATCTTGGATATCAGTCCTTTGTCTGTAGTGTCATTTGCAAATATCCTCTCCCATTCTGTGGGTTGCCTCTTTGTTTTGTTGACTGTTTCCTTTGCTGTACAAAAGCTTTTTATCTTGATGAAGTTCATTTTTGCTTTTGTCTCCTTTGCTTTTGGAGACGTGTCTTGAAAGAAGTTGCTGTGGCCGATGTCAAAGAGATTACTGCCTATGTTCTCTTCCAGGATTTTGATGGATTCTTGCCTCACATTGAGGTCTTTCATCCATTTTGAGTTTGCCTTTGTATGTAGTGGAAGAGAATGGTCTAGTTTCACTCTTCTATATGTAGCTGTCCAATTTTCCCAGCACCATTTATTGAAGAGACTATCTTTTTTCCACTGGATATTTTTCCTTCTTTGCTGAAGATGATTTGACCATAGATTCGTGGGTCCATATCTGGACTCTCTACTCTGTTCCATTGGTCTATTTGTCTGTTTTTGTGTCAGTACCATGCTGCCTTGGTGATCACAGCTTTTTAATAAAGCCTGGAGTCAGGTAATGTGACACCCCCAGCTTTGTTTTTCTTCTTCAACAATTCCTTATAGATTCGGGGTCTTTTTAGTTCCATATAAATTTTTAGGATTGTTTGTCTCAACGCTTTGAAGAATGTTGGTGGAATCTTGATAGGAATGGCATTGAAAGTATAGATTTCTCTGGGCAGTGTAGACATTTTAAAAATATTTATTCTTCTGATCCATGAGCATGGAATGCTCTTCCATCTTTTAGACTCTTCTTCAATTTCTTTCATGAGTGTTCTGTAGTTCCTCGAGTACAGATCCTTAACTTCTTTGGTTAGGTTTATTCCTAAGTATCTTATGGTTTTTGGTGTTATAGTAAATTGAATCAATTTTCTGATTTCCCTTTCTATAATTTCATTGCATTGATTTTGTATCCTGCCACATTACTGAATTGTTGTATGAGTTCTAGTAGTTTGGGGCAGAGTCTTTTGGGTTTTCCACGTAGAGTATTATGTCATCTGCAAAGAGAGAGAGTTTGACTTCTTCTTTGCCGGGTTGAATACCTTGTATTTCTTTCTGTTGTCTGATTGCTGTTGCTAGGACTTCTAACATTATGTTGAACAGTATTGGTTCTCACTGGGCATCCTTGTCTTATTCCTATTCTCAGAGGGAAGGCTGTCAGTTTTTCCCTGTTGAGAATGATATTTGCTGTGGATTTTTCGTAGATAGATTTTATGAGGTTGAGGAATGTTCCCTCTATCCCTATACTTTGAAGAGTTTTAATCAGGAATGGATGCTGTATTTTGTCAAATGCTTTTTCTGCATAAATTGAGAGTACCATGTGGTTCTTCTCTCTTATTGATTTGTTCTATCACATTGATTGATTGGCAAGTGTTGAACCACCCTTTCATCCCTGGCATCAATCCCACCTGGTCATCGTGGATAATCTTTTTAATGTATTGTTGGATCCTGTTAGCAAGGATCTTGTTAAGAATCTTGTCATCCATATGCATCAGAGATATTGGTCTGAAGTTCTCCTTTTTGGTGGGGTCTTTGTCTGGTTTGGGGATTAGAGTAATGATGGCTTCATAGAAAGAGTCTGGAAGTTTTCTTTCTGTTTCTATTCTTTGAAACAGCTTCAGGAGAATAGGTGTTATTTCTTCTTTGAATCTTTGGTAGAATTCCCCAGGGAATTCATTTGGTCCTGAGCTTTTGCTTTTTGGAAGGTTTTTGATCACTATTTCAATCTTATTACTAGATATAGTTCTATTCAGATTGTCAATTTCTTCCTGTTTCAGTCTTAAAAGTTTATAGGTTTCCAAGAATGTATCCATATATCTTTGAGGTTGTTAAACTTATTGGCATATAATTGTTGATAGTAATTTCTGATGATTGTTTCTATTTCCTTGGTGTTAGTCGTGATTTCTCCCCTTCCATTCATAATTTTATTAATTTGGTTCTTCTCCCTTTTTTTGGATTAGTTTGGCCAATGGTTTATCAATCTTATTGATTCTTTCAAAGAACCAGCTTCTATTTCATTGATGTGTTCTACTGTATCTCTAGTTTCTGATTCATTCATCTCTGCTCTAATCCTAATTATTTCCCGTCTTTTGTGTGGGGTTGGTTTAATTTTTTGTTGATTTTCCAGTTCTTTAAGGTGTAATGAGAGTTGGTATAGTCGGGATTTTTCAATTTTTTTGAGTGAGGCTTGGATGGCTATGTATTTCCCCCTTAGGATTGCCTTTGTTCTATCCCATAGATATTGGATGGATGTATCTTCATTCTCATTGGTTTTCATGAGTTCTTCTTTGATTTCCTGGTTGATCCACAGATTCTTGAGTGGGATAGTCTTTAGCTTCCAAGTGTCTTATTTTCTTCTGAACTTTTTTTGTTGTGATTTAGTTCCAGTTTCATGGCATTGTGGTCAGAGAATATGCAGGGAATAATCTCAATCTTCTGGTATCAGTTGAGCCCTGACTTGTGACTTAGTATGTGGTCTATTCTGGAGAAAGTTCCATGTGCACTCAAGACAAATGAGTATTCTGCTGTTTTAGGGTGAAATGTTCTGAATACATCTATGAGATCCATCTGGTCCAATGTGTCATTCAAGGCTCTTTTTTCTTTGTTGATTTTCTGTTTATATTATCTGTCCATTGCTGACAGTGGTGTGTTAAGATCTCCTACAATCAATGTGTTTGTATCAATATGACTCTTTATTTTGCTTAACAGTTGGCTTATAGTTGGATGCTCCCATGTTGGGGGCATAAATATTTACAATTGTTAGATCTTCTTGGTGTATAGACCCTTTGAGAATGATGCAGTGTCCTTCTGTGTCTCTGACTACAGTCTTTAGATTAAAATCCAATTTGTCTGATATGAGAGTCACTACCCTGGCTTTCTTTTGAGGTCCATTGGCATGAAAGATGGTCCTCCATCCCCCCATTTTCAATCTGGAAGTGTCTTTAGATTCAAAATGTGTCTCTTGTAAACAGCATATGGATGGGTCCTGTCATTTTACCCAGTCTGCAACGCTGTGCCTTTTTATTGAAGCATTTAGGCCATTCACATTGAAAGTGATTATTGATAGATAAGTTTTTATTGACATCATGTTGCCTGTGAAATTCATGTTTCTATAATTACCTCTGTAAATTTCTGTTCTGTGTCACTCTTGCATTCATTTCTCTTTTATAGAATCCCTCTTAATATTTTTTGTAGTGCTGGCTTGGTGGTTGCATAATCTTTTAGACCTTGGCAGTCCTGGAAGCTCTTTATTTTTCCTTCCACTCAAAAAGTCAATCTTGCTGGATACATTATCCTTGGTTGCATATTTTTTTCATGTAATTTCCTGAATATGTCTTGCCAGCCCTTTCTGGCTTGCCAGGTTTCTGTGGAAAGGTCTGACATTATTCTGATGGTTTTCCCTCTATACATAAGGGATCACTTCCCCCTAGCTGCCCTTAAGACAAATTCTTTGGTTTTATGATTCATGAATTTCACAATTATGTATCTGGAGTTTTATCTGACCTCATTGATCTTGGGAGGGTGTCATCTCTGCCTCTAGGACATGGACATTTGTTTCATTCCCCAGATTAGGGCAATTTTCATCCATGATTTGCTCAACTATATCTTCTAGGCTTCTCTCTGTCTCAACTCCTTCAGGGATTCCAATAATTCTGATATTGGAGTATTTCATGGCATCATTTATTTCCCTAATTCTACTTTCATCGGATTTTAGCTGTTTTTTCCAAGACTTCTCTTGCTCATCCTTCTTAATCCATCTGTCTTCTAATTTACTAATGTGATCTTCAGCTTTACTTACTCTAGCTGTTAGCATTGCATCTCATTAATAGCCTTTCTAACCTCAGCTTTCACTTCTGTCATTAGGGCTTCTATCTTGACACTAATGTTCTTTTCCAAGTTAGCCATTGCTTGGACAATTGCTGTGTCCGCACCTGGCCCAAGGGTCAGAGAAAACAGCAGAGAAAAAAAAAGTGACATGAAAAAAAAAGTGGCAGTTCTGAATACACTCCGCTCCGCCACGTCCCTCACAGCACTGGGGAGCACTTTCTCTCCACAGATATATCCCCGTTTCCCCAGCTGTCTTCAGGCACTCTGTTTCTCTTTGCTTTTAATCAGACTGCAATCTGCTGTTGTTCCAAAATACATAGCACTTTCATGCTGGGGTATTGCTTTCCAATGGGTCACCTCTGTGAGATTCCTTTCCCACAACCCTTCATCTATGGATAGCACTCTGATTGCTCCCACTCCCACTCCTTTTTGTTGATGCTCTTCTTCCCCCGTAGAGATCAAGAAGTGTGAAATATTACATTTCAGGCTGATTTCATGGGTTCTCACAGTGTTCCTGTAGTGTTTTTTTGCAGGAATTGAGCCCATTTCAGGAGACTCCCCAAAATGGGGTCACCCAGCCTTCCATCATCTTGCACCCTTCTCCTCCCTCCTTAAATTTTTTAGCTAAATATAAAGTCATCTAGCATTATATAATTTATTTTACACACATTTAACTTCAAACAATGATGAATGCATTTGATCTGCCACAAATCACTTATTTATAAAGCAAGAGAGGCCAGAACTTCAGTAGTCTAGAGCTCAGTGAAATATTAATACTTTATGTACAGTCCATCTTAGCTGGAAAATGGGTATTTAAAATTATGTTATTCATAATAAGGCATAACTTGTGTTCTTTTTTTTAAAAAAGATCTTATTTATTTATTTGACAGAGAGATCACAAGTAGGCAGAGAGGCAGGCAGAGAGGAGGAAACAGGCTCCCTGCTGAGCAGAGAGCCCTATACAGGCCTTGATCCCAGGACCCTGAGATCATAACCTGAGCCAAAGGCAGAGGCTTTAACCCACTGAGCCACCCAGGCACTCTTCCTTCTCCCTTTTCCTCTACAGCTCCCTTGCTTGTGCTTTCTCTCTCTGACAAATAAATAAATAAAATCTTAAACAAAAAAATCCAGTTGTATGATCAGAATAAACTGAATTTAGGATAAAAATTAATTTAAAATATTCCCCAGACAGTTGTTAGATAGAATATAATCTGGAAATTCACATCTTTCTCTATGCCCCACTTTCTGGATAATTCATGTATTTTTATGCATTTTTTAATTTAAAATATTCATAATTTAATATAAAATCATATAAACTAACATGAAATTAAAACATAAGAGTAGTTATGTCTCAGTGAATTTGAAAAATTACCAAATTCCAACATTCAAAATTAGACGACAGTCATGTTTTAAAATAAATATTTGTAGAGAACATTTTTTGTATAAAGTTTCTATAAAAAGTGATGTAAGTCATTGAAGAGATGTCATAACTTTCAATTATATAACAAAAGTTAAAAAATTGATTCTTGTAATTGATTTCAGCTCACTTCTTGTAAAATAAGGAGGTTCACTAAATGTATAATTATTTTTAAAGAGAACATGTCTTTTTTCCTGGTAAATGTGCCTCTTTTAACATTATCTGTTTCTGTTAATGTTGTCATTAGCCCCACAATTATTTATAGACCCAAGATTGGAGTGATTATTTCTGGAGCAATCCTCTGACTATCCATCCCCATATAGTAAGCTGTAAAACTTCTGGATTTATAACCTGTGTAAACGTAATCATTTTTACTTTTTGTCTCTCAATAAGTGCTAGTAAAATGAATTTAAGAACCAAAAACAGTATGTTTTAATGTATATCTAGGTATAACATGCTCTATAAAGAGATATATGTTGCATTATTTCCCCATGATTAACATACAAATTTCATAGTTAAAATATTAAAATACAAAAATTCATGAACATCCATTTGGTAAATGAACATTAAATAAACTATAAACTTATTTCTGTTGGTTAAAATAAGTTGCTCTGGAGCATAATGAAAATTCAGCAGTGTAAAAGGCAATTGACTATTTTACAAAGAACAAAAAAATATGAGGAGTGTTTTTTCTAGGTCTTTACTTATTTTGCTATATTTGAACCACAGAAAATAATAGTTTGTTCTGGGAAATCGTAAGAGTAAAGTGAAGTATGCAGAGTTTGCATGTGTATGTAACCTATTTCTCCATGAAAAAAAGAAGTTGCTTTAGTATAGTTCAGTAAATAATTTACAGAATAATTTCATTTTGCTTTGATCACTCTGTTCCTCTAAATATAATGTAAGCTTATATAACATATTTCCTGTACAAAATAGTGATACATGCACACTAATTTGGTGTACATTTATATTAAACCCTCAATCTCACTTTGGAGAAATAATTAGGAGAGTGATTCTTATAAGAAAAATTGGTAGCTCTTTATTCTGGATTCCTCAAAGTGATTTCTATATTGTTGTAGAACATTGGTTCTCAAGTTTGGTGCCATATAAGAATCAGTTGTGGAGTTTTGTGACATACTAATGCTCCAGCCATACTTTGGTCATAAGTATTTTGCGAAGTTTCCTATGTAGTGTAAAAGATATTATAGTACTAATGTATATACATCTTGGCAGATGTTAATATGTTCAAGAATTTTAAGTGGTGGAAAAAATACATCTCATTTTAGAATTTTAAATATTGAAAATTAAATTAATTTTAATCATTATATATGATATAGCATATGCATATATGGGTGTCAAACACACTTATGTGTATAGTATGTCATATCATCTCTTACTATTAAAGTTATTATTTCTAACTTTCTATTAAATATTCCCAGTCTTCTGTATAAGGACAAATTTATCTCAGTATTTATTATGTTAATTGAGTCTTTATCCATCAAATCTGAGATATGTTCTTTGCTGTGATACAAACCTGAGATGGATACAATGGAATTATGGCTATTAGGTCTTCTAGTTACAAATTCCACTTATTATCCTCGCTATTATCCTAGCTCATTTTTGCCAATTCTAGGAACATTGAATTTAAATGGAAGCTGTTTGAATCAAGCCCATCTGAAATGTCACTGCTGATCTCTCTGTGCCAGTCCTCATCAAGGCTGGCCTTCTTGATTGCCTGCTACAGCTTGACATAAATATAGAGCAACCACCCCATTGCTGTAATTGACCTTTACCTGCAGTATGACCATAATAACCTTTTGGTGTCTAATAATTCCATGGCACAAATATCATTCATTTGCTTCAACAACTATGCTGATACCTTGTATTGCCTGTATCTTTAAAACAGGTTGAATAAGAACAGTGAGTCTTGAATTTCATCCAGATGGTGTTACTGAACTAAAATATTTTTGAACTATAATATTTTAATGCATTCTTCTTAAAATAAATAACACTTGTTTTTCATATATGCAAGTAGGAGAAGATGGGAAGGCATTTGAGCATCTGACTATACCTTTTATGTGTATGGTAAGAACACTTAACATAAGATTTTCCCTCTTAAATATTTAAGCGCACAATTTCATATTGTTAACTATAGGCAAAACGTTTTGTTAGATCTCTAGAACTTAATCATGTCACATAACTGAAACTATATGCTTAAATAGCTTGTCCTCAACAACCACCATCCTACTCTATTTCTAGTTCAGCTTTTTTTAGCTTCCACATACAGGTGAGATCATATATATTTGTCTTTCCCTGTCTGACTTCTTTCACTTAACATTTACACTCAAAGTTCATATGTGTCATCAAAAATGGCAGGATTTATTTCCTTTTTATGTCTGAATAACATTCCTCCATGTATATATACAACATTCTCTTTATTCATCCACTGATGGATATTTAGGTTGTTTCTATGTCTTGGCTATCATGAATAATATTGCAGTAAACATGGGAGTGCAGATATGTCTTCAATTATTTCTTTCATTTGTATAATTTTCATCATATGTCTTTCATGTCCTTGGTTAAGTGTATTCCCAAACATTCTGTTATTTTGATGATATTAGAAATGGTATTGCTTTCTTAATAGCCTTTCCAGATAGTTCTTTGTTAGTATATAGAATTGTCCCTGGTTTTATATATTAATTTTATATCCTGCAACTTTACTGAATTTGTTGATTAGTAAAGGTTTGTTTTTGGTTTTGGTTTTTGGTAGCTTCCTTAGGTTTTCTATATAAAAGATTGCATTACCTACAAAAAGAAATAATTTTGTTTCTTCCTTTATAATTTGAATGCTTTTTATTTTTTTTTCTTTACTTTCACTATGTGAACAGATGTGTGAGAGTGAGTATCCTTGACTTGTTCCTGATCTGATTTTTGCCATTAAGTACAATGTTAGTTTGTGGTCTTTTGACTTTGTTTTGTTGGGTAAATACCTTTTATACCTAGTTTGAGCATTTTTATAATGAAACTTTTTGAATTTTAATTGACTTTTTTGGTATCCATTAAGACATTCCTATAATTCTTATCCTCTATTAATATGATGTATCACATCAGTTAATTTGCATATGCTGAATCATCTTAGCATCCCAGGGATAAATCCCACTTGGTCATGGTGTATTTAATGAGTTTTGGAATTAAGTTTTCTAGTAAAGAACTGAGGATTTTTACATCTCTGTTTATCATAATATTAGTCTGTAGTTTTCTTTTTTTGTAGTGTCTTTGTCTTGTTTTAGTAGCTGGTTAATGCTGACTTCATAAAATGACTTTGGAAGTATCTTCATTTTTTCAGAGTTTGAGAGGTATTGGCCTAAATTCTTTAAATATTTGGTAAAATTCACTAATAAAGGCACCTCCTCCTGGGTTTGTTGTTTTTATTGGTGTGGGGGTGTTGATTACTGACTTAATCTCCCTACTAGTTACTTTATGATTTAGTCTTGGTAATGTGTATGTTTCAAGAGTTTATCATTTTTGTTTATCTTTTCAGAAAAAAAAAAACAACTTAGTTCCATTGATTTTATTCTACTGTTCTAAACTCCATTTTGTTTATTTTCATTTTAATCTTTGTTGTATCCTTCCTCCTGCTAACTTTGGCCTTAATTGTTTTTCTTTTTTTCCCTCTTGGAAGTGTAAGGTTATGTTATTATTCATTGTTAGTGAAGATATTAATCACAATAAATGTACCTCTTAGTACAACCTAACAAAATAAGTCAAAAGACCTGTACTCTGAAAACTATAAAACACTGATGAAAGAAATTCACAATGACACAAAGAAATGGAAAGGCATTCCATGTTCATGGGCTGGAAGAACATATATTGGTAAAATTCTATATTACCTAAAACAATCTGCACATTTAATATAATCTCTATCAAAATAACAGCAACACTTTTCACATAAGTAGAACAAACTATCTTAAAATTTATACAGAACCACAATAAATTCCAAATTGTGAAAGCTGTTTTGAAAAAACAAAGCTGAAGGCATCACAGTTCTGGACTTCAACTTATATTAAAAAGCTTTAGTAATCAAACAGTAAGGTAGCAGCACAAAAATGGGCACATAGATCAATAGAAAAGAATGAAAAATTCATAAAAATACTCACAATTATATGGGCAGATAACCTTTGACAAAGCAGGAAAGAATATACAATGGGAAAAAGTCTTCAAAAAATGACAATGGGAAAACTGGTCACCTACATGCAAAGGATGAAGCTAGAATACCTTCTTATATATACACAAAAAATAAATTCAAAATAGATTAAAGATCTAAATGAGAGACCTGAAACCATAAAAATTCTAGAAGAGAGCATAGGTATTTATGTTTCTGACATCAGCCACAGCAACAGTTTTCTTGTTAAGTTTCCTAAAGCAAGGGAAATTAAAGTAAAAATAAACTATTAGGACTACATCAAAATAAAAATTTCTGCATGGCAAAGGAAAAAAAATCAACAAAACAAAAAGGCTATCTACTCAATGACTGCAGATGACATATCCAGTAAAGGGTTAGTATCCAAATTATAAAAAGAACTTATACAACTCAACACCCCAAAACAAGTAGACCAATTAAAAATGGGAAGAAAACATTAACATGTATTTCCCCAAAGAAGACATCCAGATGGCCAACAGACACATGAGATGATGCTCAGCATCACTCATCATTGGAGAAATGCAAATCAAAACTACAATGACACATCACCTCATACCTATCATAATGGCTAAAATTAACAACACAGGAAAAAACAGGTGTTGGTGAGGATGTGGAGAAAGGGAAACCCTCCTACACTGTTGGTAGGAATGCAAACTGGTGCAGCCACTCTGGAAAACTGTGGGAAGCCGGGCCTTGGCAAGGGCACCTGTGCCCAACTGCTGACAAGCTCTACTCCCCGGAACAGCTTATACTGGAACGCCATTGATGGCTAGCAATATGTTCCGTTATGCTATCTTTTATCTTTGTGGTTTAGTTACTTAAAGCTACCCGCTAAAGATACTCTCTTCTGCCTGTCCTATAATTACCCCTTTGAACTTGCCAATAAACAAGATTTGATCAGAATCCTGTCTTGTCTCCATCTTTCGTGTCTCTTGTCCTATCATTTTCACTCCCCCTCTAGGGTCTCTGTTGACTAACTGTGAGTTGGGACAGAAAACAATATAGAGTTTCCTCAAAAAGTTAAAAATTAAACTATTCTAAGACCCAGTAATCATGCCACGGGTATTTACCCAAAGTATACAAAAACACTAATTCAGAGAGATATATGCATACCTATGTTTATAGCAGCATTATATATAATAGCAAAATTATGGAAGCAACCAAAGTATCCATTGATTGATGAATGGATTTTAAAAAAAGTTGTGATATATATGTATACAATAGAATATTACTGAGCCATAAAAAGGAACAAAATCTTGTTATTTACAAGAACGTGAATAGAGCTAGAGAGTATTATGCCTAGCAAAATAAGTCAGACAGAGAAAGACAAATACTATGTGTTTCACTCATATGTGGAATTTAAGAAACAAAGAAAAAAATCAAAGAGAATAAAAAGAGAGAGAGCGTAAACCAAGAAACAGATTCTTAACTATTGAGAACAAACTGTTGGTGACCAAAGGGGAGGTTGGTGAGAGGATGGGTTAAATAGATGATAAGAATTAAGAAATACCCTTGTTGTGATGAGCACTAGGTGATGTATGGAAGTGTTGAATCACTATATTGCATATCTGAAACTAATATTACACTGTATGTTAATTAACTGCAGTCTAACTAAAAATTAAAAAGAAAAATAAATTTCCAAACAACATAAATAAACACAGTAGATTAAATACTATAGACTAAATGGACCTAACAGACATATACAGAACATTCTACCCAAAAGTAGAATAACCTTCTAAAGAACATATGGATATTCTCACAATTAAATCACATGTTAATGCACAAAATAATTCTTCACAAGTTTAAGAAAATTAAAATCATACTAAATATCTTTGACAACTACAATGGAATGGAACTAGAAATCAATAGCAGAAGAAAAACTGGAGTATTCACATATACATGAAAATTAAAGAACATATTTTTAAGTGACAAGGGGGGTCAAAAATAAACCAAAGGGAAATTAGAAACTATCCTGAGACAAATGAAACCAAAAACACAACTTATCAAAACATAAGGGCTGTAGCAAAAGCTGTATAAAAGGGAAGGGGTTTTTTTGTTGTTATTCTGCTATAGATAAAATACAGTGTTCTATTAGTTTCAGATGTACAGCATAATGATTCAACCATTCCATACATCCCCCAGTTCTCATTAGGGTAAGTAAACTCCTTAATGCCCACCTATTTTAGCCATTTCCCCACCCACCTCCCCTCTGGCAATCATACATTTATTCTCAACAGTTAAGATTCTGTTTCTTGATTTCTCTCTGTCTCTCTCTCTCTCTCTCTCTCTCTCTCTCTCTCTCTCTCTCTTTTTTTCCTTTACTTGTCTTGTTTCTTAAATTCTGCATATGAGTGGAGTCAAATGGTATTTGTCTTTCTCTGACTGATTTATTTTGCTCAGCATAATACTCTGACCATGTCATTACAAATGGCAAGACTTCATTCTTTTTTATGACTAAGTAATATTCCTCTGTTTGTCTCTGTGTGTGTGTGTGTGTGTGTGTGTGTGTGCACGCGCGCACAGGTGATGGCATGGCAAGGACGTTGAGAAAGGGGAATCCTCTTGTACTGTTGGTGGAAATGTATACTGGTGCAGCTACTCTGGAAAATGGTATACAGATTCCTCAGAAAGTTAAAAATATAACTACTCTATGATCCTGTAGTTGCATTACTAGGTATTTGCCCCCAAAATACAAAAATACTAATCTGTTTGGAAGTTATATCTATTATTGAGAGTGGGGAATCCAAGTCTCCTACTGTTGTATGTCTCTTTCTCCCTTCAATTCTGTCAGTGTTTGTGTTCTGTATTTAAGTGCTGTGACATTAGGTGTATATGTATTTATGATTAGCATAGTCTCTTGATGAATTGACCCTTTTATTGTTATGTGATGACCTTCCTTGTCTCTTATAATAGTTTTTTATTTAAAGAGTATTTTGTATATTATAAGTATAGCCACTTCCAATCTCTTTTAGTCACCAATTGCATGGAATATTTTCTTCAGCTCTTTCACTTTCGACCTACGTGTGGCCTTAAATCTCAAATGAATCTCTGGTAGACACTATAAAGTTGGATATGTTTTTTCTCCTTTTTAATCCATATTAATCCAAGGCACTTTATCTTTTGAGTAGTTGAATCCATTTGTGTTTAAAGTAATTAGGGATAGGGAGGACTTAGTATTGTCCTTTTGTTTATTGTTTTCTGTCTTGTAGCTCTTTTGTGTCTGTTTTCCTCTTGTTATCTTCCTTTGTACTTCATTGCAGTGAGATGCTTTGATTCTTTTCTCATTTTCTTTTGTGTATCTTTTTTGTGTATTTTCTTTGTGGTCACCATAGGGCTTACATAACATATTCTAAAGCAGTCCATTTTAAGCTGGTAACAATTGCAATCACATACAGAAAGTTGTTCCTAGAAAAATCAGAACATTTGGGCATATGGTTAAGTTTTTTTTTTTATTTCCTTTTCTATTTGGGTAGAAACTGGGAGCTAGGAGTTTCTTCCTGATCATATGGCCTTTTCCAAGGATAGGGATTTTAACAAAAGGATGCCTCAAGTTTTCCTACTGGCTTCCATATGATTGATATGCTTGCCAAGAAAGTAAGGACATCTCAATTTGTTCTTGGGTTTTGCACAAAGCGAAATGGTCTATGTACTATTGTTTAACGTGCATGTCCATGGAAGGAAGAAGGGCTCAGGACTTCCTAGTCTACAGTATTGCTGATGTCACACTCTGGTCCTATCATAATAGAAATTAATAGTTGGTTATTAGAATGAATTTTAAAAATTATACATTAAATTGTATAATATGTTAGATAAAGCTTTAAGACACTAAGGCTAAATAAACAATATGATTATTTAGATAAAATTAGTAAAACTTGTTTATAAATCTGGTCAATCAACTCTTCACACTGTTGACATTGATTCTAAAGCCCACTTTAGGAACACTTTTAATCTTACCAACTAAGCATTCTCAATTATAAGCTTGAATAGGAGCATTTGCTTTTATGGGCTTTACTTAATTCACTTTATTAAATCTGAAGAAAATTATTAAAAAATACATATAATAGAGATTACACCCAACGTATAACCACTGCAAACAAATTGGAGCATTGATCAAAAGATTCCCCATGTGGCTTCTGTAAAAGGTTGATAACACACCTCAGTCACAGGACTATTTTTAAGATTAAACTGAATGATATCTGTAACTTTAAAACAGAATGTGAACATCATTCTTATATTATTTTTACTGGAGAGTGTGTTGGCTTCATCTTACAAGAATACTGGCCAAGGGTTGGGTGGGTAGAATGGAAGGCCAGGAGGCTAGATTTAGGGAGAGAAATAAGATCTAGTTAAACGTAGAGATAGGAGTTAAAAATGTTTGTTATGTATGATGTTCAGTACCTTCTAGAAGTTATTTTCCTGCTGAATCATCTACAAAATTTCTTTACCACTCACCCATCTTCTGGACCTTATAATTGAAAGAAATTATGTGAAGGGTATTTCAGACACTCTTGGGACCTGATAGTAGTGAATATATCATAAAGAAATGAAATAAGATGAGAGAGGTAATCTCCAGAATACCTGGGAAGATGTGGTAGTGGGATAAAGCAATAGTTCTCTTTCAGTGACAATCCTAGGATCTCTGATGAACATTCCAACTGAAGAAAATAGATACAGAATATGTTTACTTTTATTTAAAAACTCATAACCACCATATGACTGTCATTCTATTTGGCAAAATAATAGGTACTTTAATGAGCAAAGAATGTAATTGAAGTACCTATTCTGGAAACATGACTTTCCTTTAATGTATTCACAATGTTCATTTATCTGATGACATGCTGCTCACATAATTCAATGTGACAATAATTTTAGTCATTTCAGATATGGATACTGACATCTGGTTTCCAGGTAAATGCCCATGAAATCAATCTTCCATGCCTTCTTTAAACCACTTAGGCATGTTACTATTTTATACAACTATAATTTTTATGTTCACCTGTGTTCTAAATAAAATACAACTGCTCCATGAAGAATTGTTAGTTCTCAGTTATAATAGTCTGTGCTTGATGTTCAAACTGTATGCCAAACATACTGGTAAAGAAAACCTGTTTCTCTCTTTAATTCATTCTTTCCTATATTGACAATATTTAAATCATTGAAAAAAATCAATAAAAAGCTCTGGATGGTAGTGAATTATAGAATTTCCAGAAAACCTGGAAATGTACTATTTAAAACTCAAAGTTTGAAATGTGACTCTCCAAAATTTCTTCCTCATAGGAGTTGAGAGATGTTAAATATGAAGAATCCTTAAATGTGTCCAGAATTCAGTAAGTGCTTTATAATATTTAGTAATTACTACATCCATTTACCAATGATTGTTGCCCAGAGTTGTTTTATATTGATATATTCAGTTTCAAAAAACTGCATAGAGTAAGCTGTTCATAGATCACGACCTATTATTGGTCGTGAAGGCAATTTAGTGAACTGCAATCTCTATTTTAAGTAAAAATATGAAATAAAATAAACTATAATTGGATAGAATGGAAAATAGTGTATTGCATAAAGGAAGGATATTGTTTCCTAAGTATTTTCTTTCAGGTTATATCCCCATATTATAGGCACACATAACATCTGGTTGTGATGTAGAATATTTTTTATTTCATTATGGTCAAATATAGATAAAATTTATAGGTCTAAGTTAAATCATCTAATGCAATAACCTTAGAAATATTTGTTATTCTTCCTGAAGCTTTATTCTCCTTAATATGAAGTCATCTAATTTTATTTTGCAGAGCAGTTTTTTTTTTCCCCTAAATGATTGATAAATTGCAAGTGTCAATAGAAAGGGGAAGAAATTGAAGACACTTTTAACATATTTATTTCTTACTGATTTATTATTTTAAATAATCAACACATGAATATTTTTATTTTAAGTCAACTCCATGCCCAGCTTGGAGCCCAGTGCAGGGCTTGAACTCACAACTCTGAAATCAAGACCTGAACAGAACTCAGTATTAAGATACTTAACTGACTAAACTGCTCAGGTATCCCAAAAAATGATCATTTTCAAAGGGCTAAATAAGTACTAGGAGAGAGTAGCAGTGGGAATATTGTTAAAATTTCTTGGTAATACAAAAACAAGCCTTCCAATTATATTTTTTTCTCTAGATTTTGCTAATTGAGAAATAGTTTTCTCTTTGGCTAAGTTAACAGTCACTGTCAACAACTTTTGGCTATTCCATGGTATTTGTCTTAATCCTATTTTACCTTTAAAAAAATTTTATTGGTGATATAGGAGTATGGAAAATTTAGGGATCAGATTTTTAGCATCAACTTAACTTTTTGTGGGAATAAATTATCCCTTGATTGTTCTCAGTAAATCAGATATTGCTCTTCTAAAAAAAAAAAATACCAACAGAAAAGAATGACGAAGAAAGGTTACACATCAGTTGATCTACATTGTGATGTATCTAATAAAAATTTTGAACCTAAAACAGATCTAAAATATAAAGCTTGTTAATTAAAAAAAGAAACTTGAAATGATCAAGTAGACTCCACATAAGTTAGTTGCATATCATAAAACAGTATATGAGACAACAAACACAACACCCAACAACATAAAGAACACAGCACCCAGTTCAAATTTATTAGACATGCAAAGAGTAAAAAATTATGACCCACATACATGTAAAAAAGAAATTATTAGACTAGACTAAGAAATGACAAAGAAAACAGAAGTAGCAGAAAAGGACTTTGAAATAATTCTTTTCAACAAAATCCTTCTTATGTCCAAGAAGGTAGAGTTAACATGAACATAGGGAGAGAAATAGAAACATAAAATTTCAAAGTAAATATTAAGTGATTAAAACTATAATATCTGAAGTGACCATGTCACTGGATACAAGTCTTAGATTAGACATTGCTGATGAAAATATCAGTGAAATTGAAGATATAGTAATAGCACCTATCCAAAATTAAAGACAGAAAAAAAATAGAGAAACCAGTGACCTGTGAGACATTATCAAAGAGTCTAAAATCTAAATGATTGACATCCCAGGAGAAGTTAGACAAGAGAGGCTAGGAAAACCTGAAAAATACACACACACACACACACACACACACACACACACACATTTACAATTTGTTAAAAATTACTAAATAAAACATCTATGACCCCAAATCATAATATACCTAAAGAAAGCTGCTAAGGGGAATCACAATCAAATTATAAAAAAAAATATTAAACTCTTAAAGGCAGAGAATAGTGACACATTAGTTATAGAAGAGCAAAGAATAACAAACTTGTCAAAAAAAGTGCAAATTAGGAAAGGATTGGTATTTTTAAAATATTGAAAAAAGATACTGTCAACCTAGAATTTGTTAGCAGGAAAATATCTATCAAAGTCAAAGAAAAGGGATACCTGGGTGGCTCAGTCAGTTAAGCATTTGCCTATGGCTCAATTCTTGATTCCCAGGGGTCCTGAGATGGTGCCCCATGTGTTGGGTTCCCTAAGGAAGGGAGTCTGTTTTTGCTTCTCTCTCTCTCTCTCTCTCTCTCTCTGCTTCTCCGGGGCATGCATGTGTATTCTCTCTCTCTCTCTCTCTCTCTCTCTCTCTCTCTCTCTTTCTCTCTCTCATATATATATATATATATATATAATATTTTTCTTTTAATTTTAATATTTTATTTAAAAAACATATAAACATTTACAACAGAATTGGAAAGCTATGGGCAGAGTGCCTTGAAGGGCTGACTGAGAAAGGGAAAAAAAAAATCCAAACTTCAAAGAAAACAGGATGTGAGTCTTTGGCCATCAAAGCAAAAGGATAAAGAGAACAGAGAATGATTAAGTTTTAGGTTAAGACAATTAACTTATTCTCTTTTCTCAATAAAATCAGTAGCACCTTAATGGTGCTGAACCACAGATTTTAAAAAGGCTAACTTAATGGTCTGAAATGAAAGAATGGGCCACAGATTCTTGGAAGGTGGCAAGAAAGCTGTTAGCAGATCAAAAAATTTGGAAGATGAATTGATTGTAGCAAAGAGGTGCATAAGGGGTGATATAGAAGACAGTAGGAGAAGAAAAGGAAATGGCAAGTAGGATAAATAAAGTCTTTAAAGAAAAGAACAAAATCAAAGCAAAATAAGTACTTTTTAATACAGAAAACTGAAATAATGCATATCTTAGTCTATTAGAAACTATTATAACTTGAGTGGATTACACCATAACCATTTATTCCTTATAGTTATGAAGCTTTGAGTCTGAGATCAGGGTGCCAAGCAGATTCAGGTTCTAATGCAGACTTGTTCTGGTTCTGGCTTACAGGGAGCTATCTGCTTGCTGTTGTCTCAATTATGAGAGGGTGAGATAAATGCTCTCTGCTCTTTTCTTATAAGGGCACTAATTACATCATGAGGAACTCACCCTCCTAGCTTAATCTATATCTACTTACCTCCCAAAATCCCCATCTCTAAATATCTTCACACAGGGGTTTTGGCTTCAACATAAGAATTTTGAGGAGACATAATTTAGTTCTTAGCTATACATTATATGTACATCTTCACTCTAAGAAATAAATCTTTCTAAACCACATTGATGTACGATGTATCTTACTTCTCTTACTTACACCAGTTAGGATGGCCAAAATTAACAGAACAGGAAACAATAAGTGTTGGAGAGGATGTGGAGAAAGGGGAACCCTCTTACACTGTTGGTGGGAATACAAGTTGATGCAGCCACTTGGGAAAACAGTGTGGAGATTCATTAAAAAATTAAAAAAACAGAGCTACCCTATGACTTTGCAATTGCACTACTGGATATTTACCCCAAAGATACAGATGTAATGAAAAGAAGGGCTATTTGTACCCCAATGTTCATAGCAGCAATGGCCACAATCACCAAACTGTGGAAAGAGCAGAGATGCCCTTTGACAGACAAATGGATAAAGATACAGTTCATATATACAATGGAATATTATGCCTTCATCAGAAAGAATGAATACCCAACTTTTGTAGCAACATGGATGGGACTGGAGGAGATTATGCTGAGTGAAATAAGTTAAGCAGAGAAAGTCAAGTATCATATGGTTTCACTTACTTGAGGAGCATAAGGATTAACAAGGAGGACGTTAGGAGAGGAAAAGGAAAAATGAATTGGGGTAAATCAGAGAGGGAGATGAAGCATGAAAGACTGTGGACTCTAAAAAACAGACAGGGTTTTGGAAGGCAGGGGCTTGGGGGATGGGTAAACCCGGTGATAGGTATTAAGGAGGGCATGTATTGCATGGAACACTGGGTGTGGTGCATAAACAATGAATCTTAGAACACTAAAAAAATAAAATTAAAAAAAACAATAAAAGCAACTCTTCCTTTCTCCATAGTAATGAATTGTTTATTTGGATTTATGCAGCCTTATTTTTATATACTGATTTCTCTTTGTTCACTGCCAGTATTACCACCTTATTTTAAGTTATAATTATTTTGCCTAACTTCCGAAACTCACTTACATTCTTCTATTGTATTATATGCAAATCATACTGACTTTTGTTATTCTCCCTTATGGTTCCTTTCCCCCTGCTGGTAGAACTTCTCTGTCATATTCTGCCATGGCTGATCTTCCCAGTTAATCGTCTTCTTCTACTGAGGAAGTAGTTCCCCCTCATGTTGCTCACTCCCAGTCACTATATATCCCACGTGTAACACTTGCTACTGTATGTACTTATTCATTTACTTGCTCATGTTTTAGTCTGATTATTTTCCAGTGGGTATCAAGGTAGCAACTGTCTTATCTATATTCCTGGCACCTAGAAAAATATCTTGGAAGCAACTGTAGGTAAATAATTTCTGAGTGGGGCAACTGGGTGGCTCAGTCGGTTACGTGTCTGTCTTCAGCTCAGGTCATGAACTTGGGGACCTGTGATTGATCCCCTTATTGGGCTCCTTGCTTAGTGAGGAGTCTGCTTCTCCTTCTCCCTCTGTGACTACCCCCAATCATGCATGCTTTCTCTCTCTTTCTCTCTCTCTCTCCCTCTCTCAAATAAATAGACAAAATTAAAAAAATAATTGCTGAAAAATGTTCTTGAACTACTTCAACACTCTTCTTACTGTTTCATTTAGTTCATCTATTTTTGTTTTTCCTTTGTAGACTCAACATGTATTTCATCCTTTCATATATCAGTCAGATTGTTAGGCTTTGAAACATAAATACGATTGGGTCATCATCACATGTCTTTGAGTACTGGACTGGGTTGAGTTTACCTTCTAGAAAGCCCAACCTGATCCAGTACTCACAGAGGTGTATTCATATGCACATACACATGTGCACACCCATACACACTTACATCCATGTATTATTCTAAATTATAACTTCAGCTTCAGCTTCTATGCAGCTTTTGATAACTCCTTCACCAAACCTTCCCACCCTCCTCTGTAGAAGCTGATTTTCTATGGTCCTTCATAGGATACTCTGCATTACCTTCTCAGTCACACAAATCAGTCTGTAGTTGGTCTCCACATAAAACTACAAGTTCTTGGAGTATGGGTGTTGCCGTTGTTATTGTTTTCATTTTAGTCTTTGTGTTATTCTTTGCACTTTGCATGTCTTAATGTATACCCAATGTATGAAAGCACCCTATTTTCTGATCTCCTATTCTTGATTATAAGAAAATGTTTTCAGAAATAGAGGAGGAAGGAAGAAAGGAAGGAAGAAAGAGAAAAAATTCTCCAGTGAGATCTATCTTCTTCTAAAGATACATTGCACTCTCCTCTATTTGCCATGATTAATACAAAGTCTCTACATAGAAAGCATCCCTGTTCTTCCTCTCAGATGTTTGATTATTCTGATTTAAAAAACAAAACCAAAAAATTTTAAGTTCAAATGAAGGCTTTATTTCTTTACTCTGTATTCATTTAATCGTCTATCCATAGTGCAGTGTTTCCTCCTCAGAATTCTTTACAAATTAATATGTCATATTTATCAGTGACAATTGAAAGCTTCACAGTATAGCTAAATTTTATGTGGAATTATATGTGTGTGTGTTTGCACATGTCTGTGTGTCTCATATTTCCCACATTTAGCATAAAAGACTATATTATTCACTTTCTAACCCTGGTATTATCCAGTGCGCTACTTACATAGAAGAGAGTAACAGTCTTATTAATTATTCAAATCTGGTTCTCTAATTGCAGATAATCCTAGAAGTGTCCATAATCCATTATCAGCAGATTGCTGAGCAAACCTATATATATATATATATATATATATATATATATATATATATATATGTATATGTACATATACATATACATATACATACATAGAATCAAAATCTCCACAAGAATCTCTATTTCAAACAAATACTTTGAGTGATTTTGAGGAAGAGAAAGTTAGAAAACACTGGATTATTATTCTGCTATGTAGTCAACTTATATTCTGCTCTACTTACTGTTTTGTATTTTTCTCCTCTCTCAATTTCCCTATACCTACTCTTCATTCCCTATTCTCAGCTAATAAGCTTGCTTTGTATTCACTAAAAACTAGAAGCAATCACAAAGAGCTTCTGCATGCTCCCTCTACGATTGTGTGACCTATTTTTTCTTGCACAGATATTCTCTTTCTTCCTCTTACAGCAGCTGGCCTGTCTATGCTTCTGACCAAGGCCAGTATCTCCACTTGACCCTCCTTCCAGCATCAACTTTTCCTTTTCTAAACAAATAGGAAAACATTGACTTATTTCCTGCTACTGACAGAATGAAATGTATTCAATTAAATACAATATCTGTACATCATTTAATTCATTATGTGTTTGAAATTATAAATTTGAATTCTATTGAGAGTCATTATGACTTTTTACATGTATTTGCTCTCTACACATTGTATGTAATTTCTTTATTTCTATTGATTCTCATATCTGAAAATACATTGTGATATTTCCACTAACACATGTATTCATATTCTTTTCAATCTACAGAAAATGCAAATTGGCCTCATTTGAACTGTAAATTGACATTTTTGTCTATTCAAGCTAGGATGAAAAAAAATGTAAGGTAATTTTCTAATTTTGCTTGTTCTTAATGAATAAAATTCTGAAAACATTTAGTGCCCTAGTTTCCTAAACAGAATTGCATAATACCTTAATATTACAGTGATTTTAGCAAAGGTTTAATAAAACAAAGAAAGTAAGCTTGCAAATGAAATTCTTTTTGTTTAACTGCTCTTGTTTCAGGAGTTTTACTCAGAAAATATGACAATATACATGAAACAACAGGACTTTGTTAAGGAGAAAAAAACACTGAATTTAATAACTTTGATTTCAAATTAATGCAGTTACATCAAGGACAGCATTTCATTGTACTGAAGGTGTCTAGTCTTTTCAAACTATTCATTAAAAATTATGATTAATTAACAAGAATTTTGCTTTTGTCAATTTGTAGAGTTTGTTCAAAGCGTTGAAATAAAAATTTTAAAAATATGTGTCTGTATAGAATGATCTAGACTGCTGGATAGTATGCATTGCTTCTGAAATGCGTAAGCTGAGCCCATGTTCACAAGCACTCCTCAGGCTAGAAAGAGCATCAGTTAAAGTATTGTGACCTCATCTGTCAAAGTGATATCTCAGTTACAGAAAAACTTCCATCTACATCAGAAATCCATTAACCACTGATCCTAAATAACGGAGCTAAAATAATGGATGGCTGAGTCTCTGCTTGTAATTGGGGTTGGCTTATAAGGCTGACTAAGCAAGCATAGTGAACCGAATGGAGCCGAGTATGATAAAGTTTCACAACTTAGACAAAGTAACCCAAACAGCATTGGGCAAAATATTACCTGAAATATAAATTCATTGCAATGTTACCTTCAGAATATAGAATTCCATTCAGTTATGTACGTGCTAACTAATATTTAAAGTAACTGATATACTACCAAACTCTGTGTCATGTTTATGACTGTTCGGCTTTACAATTATGGCCTAACATAAACCCCTCAAACACCTTTGAGGGTGGACACTTTTACTATCCCTACTTTTACACATGGAGGAACTGAGACCCAACAATTTGACGGACTTGACCTAGTTCACACAGCTAGATGGTGGAGGGGCTAAGAGTTTTTCCAGACATTCTGGCTCCAAAGACTATGCCCTTAACCTTTCCACGGTACAATCTTTCAAGTCAATTATTAGTAAAATGTGTTTGGTGAAACACTGTCAGATTATATTTCATCCAAAACAAAAGACTAAACAGGATGGTGTATATATGCTTTTGATAAGAATGAGTTGTAATATTAAAGCCTTGAAAATCCAGAGGATTCTTATATCATAGTCTATGACATGGTAAAGTTTGAAGAACCAAAGTAGTAGTAAATTTTCCAATAGATATCATAGCACAGTTAAAAATAGAAATGGTAGTCAGATATTTCCAAATGTATTGAAGTGAACTGAAGATTTATATAAATTGGTGATGCTGAATGATTATTAAGGAGCCATTTACTGTGAACAATTTAGGATTGGCTATTAACCAAGGAGATGTGGTATCTGGCTCTGTATCTCTGGAATGAGACAGACCTGGATTTGCTTCCCAGTCCAGTCATTTATTAAAAGTCTAGGAAAATAATTTTCCCTCTTCTGGCCTGCCTCCTCATATGTATATTGCCAGTAGTATTTGTCTCGCAGATTGTTTTTTATTACAAAATAAGTAAGTGTAAAACGAATAACTTAAGACCTGATATAAAACTAACACTCAACAAATGCTAAACATTATTGTGCTTATTAGTTACAAGTTTTTGCTAATATCAGAGACAACTCATGTGTGCAATAAACCATGTTTAATGATTAATAATCTTTATTGGTTTAATTCTCTGTGTAATGTTCTATCATTTACCCAAATCTTTTTATATGTACCCAATAGATTCTACAGTTGGCATATTTAGTCAAACATCACCAAAAATCAAATTTAATAACGACAGACTAATAATGACACCAGTTAAGAGGTTAGTAGGTGTTAAGGTTATTTTTGAATATTGGGCTTTTTTTTTTTTTTTTTTTTTTTTTTTGGAACAACAGCAACTCACTATCCACATATAACCTATTTATTCTTAAGTTTCTGTATTAGCATTCTCCGGAGAAAATAGAGCCAACTAAATGTGTATGTAGATGGAGGAATATTTATTTTAAGAATTGACACATGGGATTGTGGGGACTAGATCAATCAAAATCTGCAAGGTAGGCCAGTAGGCTGGAGACTCAGGAAGAGTTGCAGTTCTAGTCTGAAGGCACTCTGCTGGCAGCATTCCTTCAGAATCTGTGAGGATAAATCTATAAACAGATTGGATGAGACCATCAGTATGATAGAAGTTAATCTGCCTTAGTCAAAGTGCACTGATATAAATGCTAATCTCATCCAAAAAATACCTTCACAGAAACATCCAGATTGTTTGACCCAATATTGAAACATGGTGGCACAGTCAAGCAGATGCATAAAATTAACAATAACAGTCCCCCTTATAGTATATAATCCTAACTGTCATTTTTAGTGTCATAGTATTCAATTGAATAACATGTCTGGATATTTAGTGTGACTTCATTTTGCTTTGCAAAGAATAATTGAAGTGCTCATCCAAAAGATATCCTACTTACCCTAATATTTTCCCAGTTAACTAGTCTTTAATGATATAATGGGATAAGATTAATTAATATTTAAAATTTTATATACACAGTCACATTCAAGTTTATAGATAAATATGGAAATCACAATCAGTGTTAAGACATACTTTTTACTAAATGAGTTATGATAACAAATCCCAAGCTTCAGTAAATAAGCACATGTTATATTTGTTAATAAGGAGGATTTAATAATGTAATTGTTCTGTTATGACTTTTGGTTGAGGATGCATTTTTAGTGAAAGCAGTATGTTTGAGTTGTATTGAAAAAGTAGTATATAGAGGTGATTTTGTGATTCTTTGGATATCAGTGCATGTGTTTGTTGTTTTCCTTTTTTTCCAAATTTTTATTTAAATTCAAGTTATCTAACATATGGTGTGCAGTATTGGTTTCAAGAGTAGAATTTAGTGATTCATCATTAATATATAACACTCAGTACTCATCACAAGTGACCTCCTTAATACCCATCCCCCATTTAGCCCATCCCCCATTCACCCCATCCCCTACTCATTTCCCTCCACCAACCCTCAATTTGTTCTCTATTGAAAGAATTTCTTACCGTTTGCTTTCTCTCTCTCTTTTTTTTCCTCTTCCCAGATGTCCATTTACTTTGTTTCTTAAATTCCACATATGACTGAAATCATATACTTGTCTTTCTCTGACTGACTTATTCCATTTAGCATAATACAAGCTAGCCTTATCTATGTCATTGCAAATGTCAGGACTTCATTCTTTTTGATGGTTGAGTAATATTCCATTATAAATACTATATATCATACCATATAAATATATTAATCATATTATATATATACATATATATCCCACATTTTCCTTATCCATTCATAAGTCAATGGACATTTGGACTCTTTCCATAGTTTGACTATTAATAATGCTACTTTAATCTGTGCACTAGGGGCGCCTGGGGTGCTCATCAGTTAAGCAACAGCCTTTGACTCAGGTCATGATCTCAGGGTCTTGGGATGGAATCACACATTGAGCTCTCTGTTCAGCTGGGAGTCTCCTTCTCCCTCTGCCAGCTGCTCCCCCTACTTTACTCTGTATCCCTCTCTCTCTCTCTCTGACAAATAAATAAACAAAATCCTTTTTTAAAAGTTTAAAAAATAATAAACTGCGCACTGGATTTAGATATTCAAAGCATATTTTAATTCAAATCATATTTATCCTGCAAAATAAATATCATGGTCTAATATATTAGTGGGCTCTCAATTACAATTATTGTAATGCAATTAGGTAGAATTTACTCAGTGTTTCCTTTTCTCATTCTCTCTCCCTCTCTCTCTCAAACACACACACACACACACACACACACACACTATATCAGAACAAGCATTTTAGAATACAATATCCAATGTCATCTTCTGTTTTGCTAAGGCTAAATTGCCACTGAAAACCCAGAGAGAAGTTTGATGGTGGGTGTTTTATACAACAAATAATGAGATTTTTTTTTTTACCATCTGGTTTAAAACAGAGGGTTATTTTTTCTTTTTAAGATTTATGTATTTATTTGACAGAGAGACAGAGTGTGTGAGCAGGGGGATGTGCGAAGGGAGAGAGAAAGAGGAAGTAGACTATCTTCCAACTGCAGAGCCCAAAACAGTGCTCTGTCTTAGCACCCTGAGTTCACGACCTGAGACCAAACCAAGAGCTGGACCGCTTAACCAACTGAAATACCCAGGGGACCAAAGAAGGTTAAGTTGGTTTTTGTTTACAATCATATCCAGCAAGATTGTCTTTCTGTGTCTATCAGTTTATGTTTGTCTATGTGTTCAGAGAAACAACATCACATTGCATTAATGTTTGTTGCATATAATACTTATTCACAACAGTTTCCAAAAGTTTCTTGATTGATTTTTTAATTTAATTTATTTTTTAAATAATTTTTTAAAAGATTTTGTTTATTTGAGAGAGGGAGAACACAAGTGGGGGAAGAGGCAGAGGACGAGAGAGAAACAGAGTCCCTGCCCAACATGGGACTTAATCCCAGGATCTGAGATCATGACCAGAGATGAAGACAAATGCTTAACCAACTGAGCCGTTCAGGCCACCCCAATTTAATTTAATTTTTTTAAAGATTTTACAACATCCCAATTTGGTTGAGATTTGTGTAACACAGTAAATATTCTTGAATAGAATCAATGTCCATCTATAAAATGAAGTGTTTTTTTATGAATCCTATAAATATGTTCCCACCTGTGTTTATTTTCTCATCTTTGGTAGAACTCTGATACAATTTAAAAAAAAAACTGATTTTTAAATAGTTAATTGTATAATTTGTATCTATATTTGCTCAGATAATGCAACCTTTACTCTTAAGAATCCCAACATGATGCTGAACTAATGAATAATCATTACATATAACTAACTGTTTAATAAAAGGATAATCTAAAATTTGCTACCATAGCACATGCACATACATAAAGAAATCCAGTGATAGATATGAGAAGGCAAACTGCTTTTCATGTAAGAATCTTCTAACCTGACTTGTATGCAAAGCATTTCATCATCACACAATTATTGTATCCTGCATAAATACTTTCTATTTCTACCACTAAGAAAACCTTCCTTTTGAGACCAACTTAATAGAGTAGCAGAATGATAAGTGAATTTGAAATTATTGTCTATTTCATTTGCATGTATACAGAAGATTACAAATTGTTCTTTAACATTCCACATGATTTCTGAAAATTTACATTTTAACTTTGCATGCCTTCTTTATTTTTAATAATCTTTTAAGAATATTATAACATGAGAGTTTTACATTAAACATGTAAACATTTATGAAGCTTTTCTTTAATATTCTCTTTATGAAGGGGTTGGGAATACAAAAACAATTAAAATAAGAGAAGAGAAGTTTATAGCTATTTTGGAGAAGCAAAACATAGACAAATTAAACACACATACAAATTTACATATCTACACATACATACATTGTATGTAGATGGAACTCTGGGAACAGAAAAAAATAACTAAATTTGCTTGATGAGAATGAAGGACAAGATCTAGGAAAGGAAATATTTGTACTTGAACTTTAGTGTAATTTTTTTGGATATGGTATATAGCGTGTAGAGAATATTAAGGAAAGGAGAAGGAAATTAAGTACAAGATTATGAAAGTAGGAAAAGTGCTTATTATGTGGCTATAATGATCTTAGTATGATAATAGGTTTTATTGGACAGTCTCCAATGACAAGCTGGTGTTGGATTATGAATGGTCTTAAATGACATGTGAAGAAATGTTGACTTTATACCTATAGGCTGTGCGGAAACACAGAAGAAACTCACGTGAATAAACTCCTTATGTATCTATTAATGCATTACATAGTCATACACACATGTTGTTAATATTAGAATAAATATGGTACTATTGTGGACCCTGAAGTAAGCTGGCTATGATGAGTTGTTGGGATATAGCTAAGAAAATATGGCTAAATCTTGATATCAGGCAATGATAATAGGAACGGAGTTGCACAAAATCTGAAAAGTATTATTTGGGACATCTATCAATATCTGACTATTGGGAGGAGAAAAGGAGAGAAATATGAAGAAAAATCCCAAATATCTTGATGGAGTCAATTTCTTTCTATCCTCCAGCTTACTTATTTACTTCCATGTGGTTTTCAACTGCATAAGAGATAAAGGGCTTATTTTTGATGATTTAAATATAATTTATAGAAAATCAAATGTTCTATTAGCATATGTATTTATTATCCTAAAAAAATATTTTGAGGAAACTGAACTAGAGTCATTACATATGCATTTTGTTATCACTATTCTTGACACTTGATATGTAATTATTTTGTACAAAAATGATTTTAAAATTACAGTCAGGCTGTTTTTCTATTCTTATCATTGATAAGTATTTTAAACTGTTTAAGGGAAGTAGCATTTCCTAGTCAAAACAGTGTCACTGTTGTAATAGTTATGTATTCTTAAGTTACACAGCTTAAGAGTTCTTTCCTTACTATATTAAATAATGCAATTAATTAATCTATGACTGTACCAACTTGAGGTAACCAATATCATGCTCCTTTAATGCTCATATTACAGATTTAGGGAATAAAATTTCCCACATAAGTTAGGAGTAGAGCCTAAATATGTCAGAAATAAATATTTAAATAAACCAAATAAGATTTGGAAATGAATATAAAGGGCAGGTGATAGAAACATTATTTCCAATTACTTAAAAAAGAAGTTAGGAGGGGAAATTTTCCTTATGCCCTTTAAATGTGAGAAACAAATTATTTCCTTTATGGAATTTGCTCATTCAGTCATTTGAAAAATATGAATAATATATCTCTGCAGGGCAGTGTGATAACACAAATAAAATTTATTTATGTTATTGCCTTTTAATGTTTAACACAGATATAAGGAATTAAAATATGAAAATATAATTTTTATCCTAAAATGTCATATAAAAGAACAATAGGCTTTTAATCAGAATACATAACACTTTAAATATTTGAGGCAGAAGGTAGGGAGTAATCTAAATCAAAATTTTAATGGCCTACTTCATGCAGAGGTCAACTGAATCCAAACTATAAATTCAAAGGGCAAGGCAGCATCATTATTAATGCTTAAAAATCTCATTTGTTTGAGAAATAAACTCTGAACCAAAGATACATTTTCTTGGCTTTTTGGGAATCTTCTAGAATGCAAGAAGTTTTCTGCTTATCTGGGTCCCAGGAGTAGAGCAGAAGTCCTCATATGGCTAGGGCCTGGTCTTTTCTTGTTGACTTGTATTTTTAGTTGTCATAGACTCATTATCTCCCCTGGTCTCTTTCCTATAAATAAGCATTTTCTATGTTGTAGAGCAAAAATGGCAATCAGTATTTAGATAACAATCCTAATGACTAACTTGGTTAGCACTGGAGATTTTTTAACCACTGCCTTCACCTATCACTTTGATCAGAAGATTGAATATCCACATTTATTAGACAGGTCATTTTGAAACTGAGTGCACTGATGGAGAGTATAAGAGGACACAGTTTGGGGAGAAAGATACCCAAACATAAGGAAGAAAGTATTCAAAACAAGGGTCTAGATGGTGCACTAAAATACTGTCCCGTAACAAATACCAGAAAATAACAATAAAAATGACCTTCATGAAGTCAATGGTCAGGGTGAAGTTGCAAAGTATAATATGCCATTGCTCAGAGCAACAGGGAGTGAATGTGTTTTGGGCATTAAATCACTCATAGAAGCAGTAAAAGGGATGAGCAGATAGACTCCCTTCCAGCAATCACTCCCAAACCCTATTTGCTGCTCCCTTTGCCATGAGGAGGGAACTGTCTTCAGAAATGAGAACCTGCCAATATAGTCCCAGTCCCTAAAACCACCTTTCTTGCTACAACCCACACCCACAAGATGGCCTTCTGCCCTGCTTCTCTCTTCAGTTACTACCAAATGAATTCACATTTCACAATAGGAGAACAAAAAATCACACCCAACACCATGACTACAAGGGATCTTTGAAAGGCAGTTTATGTTTCCAAACTTAGCAGCATTACTCTGTTTGAATACTTCTTTTCAGCAGGCATCTTTTGGCAGATAGATATAGAAAAGACAAGATGCTCAATAAGCACATCTGCATGATCTGCCATACTGGGCAACTTGATTGTCCACTTAAAAAAAAAAAAAATGGCTTTGGGCACCTGAGTTACTCAGTTGGCTAAGTGACTGCCTTCTGCTTGTTTCATGATCCTATAGGCCCTGAATTGAGTCCCATGCTGGGCTCCCTGCTCAGCAGGGAGTCTGCTTCTCCTCTGACTTTCTCCCCTCTCATGCTCTCTATTTCTCTCATTGTCTCTCTCGCATAAATGAATAAAATCTCAAAAAAAGGCTTTAAAACATAATCTACAGATAATTTACACAATAAATTACTTTTTTCTTTAAAGAAAATTAGTTGCCATGACCCAGTCTTTTTTTAGTTTGTTTTGTATTTTAGAGATGGTGAAATGACTTTCAGATTTTCTTTTGTACCATCTGTGTTTATGGTTAATGGATAATTTCTTCTATTCTGACTTTGACAGAATATTACTAGAATCAGTATTCTGTGTATAATACCCTATCTTCATATCAATTATTTTTCTACACAGTAAAGAACATATAGAAGGAAATGATAACATTTTTCTTTAATATTGATGAACATTTTTCTTTAATATTGATGATCTATTATAAGAATGAAAGAATTACTTCAGAATACTTTGATAGGAGACAGCATAATAAGTCCTGGAGGGATTTTATAAAAAGAAAACAAAATGTTAACTTATTTATGTGTGTATTCTTCATCTAAGAATAAAGTTCAGAATGTTCACGAGATTTTTTAGAGAATTCAAGACCACTACAAACACTTAAACACCAGAAATTCTTCTGTAATTACCCAAGTCATGAGGATTTGCTAGTGTGAAATGTGAAAGGGTTTATCTTGTGACTTTACCAAATGAAAAATATAAACAGGCTATAAATATTGTGGTCTGTAAAATAAACTTGAAAGCACATTTAGAATGATTGAATTTTAGTAAGAATTACACAAAAGCTAAATGTTAAAAAGTGTTGGGGAAAAAAAAGACCTTACCATAGTACTGATAATTCAACATATATCTAATTCAACATATATATTATATATATTTAAACATTTTCATCTAACTCAAATATATATATGTATATATATATATATATACATATATATTTTTTAAACATTTAAATTATAAATTTCTTAGTTTATAAATTTTAGGGAACAGTGTCATATCATTGAATCTAGGTAATTGTCATCTTCTATATTAATATACTAGTCTTAAGTCTTCTAAATAAATTTTTGCAAAGAAATTAAGCAGATATTTAGCTGAATTTCTATTTCTTGCCACAAGGCATTAATAAGTACACAATGCAAAAGAAATAGTGTATTTATGTTACTGATTGTCATTATCTCCTTCTATTAATATTCATCATTATAATGACATCAAAAGTTTGCACATAACATTAATCCACGTGTATAAAGAAATGCAGAAATTTATGTAAAAAGCTAAACAATTTAAAATCACCCAGTCTCCAACTGGAGAGAAGCAGGTAGATATTTTTTTCTACCACAAACATATATCTTTATTATTTTTACAAACATATATCTTTTAACAATAATGTAATTTTACTGTAAAAGGTGCAAATAGCTTTCTCTTTTTTAAAATATTATCTTTGGGGCACCTGGTTAGCTCAAAGGGTTAGGCCTCTGCCTTTGGCTGGCTCAAGGTATGATCTCAGGGTTCTAGAATCTAGCCCCACATTGGGCTCTCTGCTCAGCAGGGAGCCCACTTCCCCCTCTTTCTCTGCCTGCCTATTTGTGATCTCTCTGTCAAATAAATAAATAAAATCTTTAAAAAATATATTATATTTAATATTTCAAGATGTTGACATATCTCAGCAAATTTCACATTGTGTCAAGCGATACTTCTATTTTGTTAATCTAATTGATGTCTCTTTTTCTCGATAGACTGTCTTTTATTCTAAGCTTGTCAGTCACAATTACTTTCATATGGTGTACATGATAAAATTAAAAAATCTGGCATTTAATGGGGAGTGTAGAGTTAAGACCTAACTCTGTGTCGTCAGGTGAAATGAAAAAAGCAGCAATTTTGGAAACTGAAATTGATAAGTTAATAAGAATTTTGAACTTTAAATGTTTTTGTATTTCTAGTTGATACATGCTGTAACCTTTGGTTCATCTGTTTATATAGCATTTGGGAGTGCAATGATAAGAAGGTAGTAAGACATGCTTAAAAATTGCTAGTGAAATGATTTCATGGTTATGACTTTTAGCTATAAAACAATAATTTTACATGATATCAATGTACTCACATACTTTGTCTTTTTTTATAATTTAATTTTATTTAACTATTATCAAGAAGCTTAATTTTAAAAATCTGAATGTTAGGTACTTGTATGTCTTAATACCATTTAGATAATGCATGTTGTATTTATTGATTTAAAGCTTTAGACATTGTATATAAGATTAATAATTTCTTTAGCTTAATAAAATTTAGAGGAAATATGAGTTTCATTGCTTGCACTATGTGCTGTCCTTCCATTATGGCATTATGTATTGTTGTAAATATTTAAAATATTAGCACTTGCACATTGTATAGATACCAGTTTATCAGAATTCATGTTATCATGTAAATGACATAAAATCATAATGTGACTGATAGCTGTATTTATATAATATATCAGTATAATATGTGGTTTCAGGGCTCCTGGGTGACTCAGCTGGGTTAACATCTGACTCTTGTTTTTGGCTCAGGTCATGATCTCTGTCTGGGTCATGGGATGGATCCACACATCCTTGCTGAGCAAAGAGCCTGCTTCTTCCTCTCCCTCTGCGTGCCCCCCTGCTTGTGCTCTCTCTCTGTCAAATAAATAAATAAAATATCTTAAAATAATAATAAAAATTAAAAATGGTTGCATATCAAAATTCTAGGAATGAAACATGACCCTTTAGACCTAAATTACAACCTTGTCATGTATCATAGAAAATTTTAAGACCATCAAAATTTCTTTTTTTTTAAGATTTTATTTATTTATTTTGACTTTAAATTTATTTTATTTTTTCAGTGTTCCAAGATTCATTGCCCATGCCCTACACCCAGTGCTCCATGCAATAGGTGCCCTCAGTACCCACCACCCTGCTCTCCCATCCTCCATCCCCTCCCTCCAAGTCCCTCAGTTTGTTTCTGTGTCCAAAGTCTCTCATGTTTCATTTCTCTCCCTGAATTACCCTACTTCCCATTTACCTTCCATATCCTACTGTCCTCCATGTATTTATTCATTTGACAGAGAGAAACACTGCTAGAGAGGGAACACAAGCAGGAGGATGAGAGAGGGAGAAGCAGGCTTCCCGCTGATCAGGGAGCCTGATGCAGGGCTCTATCCTGGGTCCCCAGGATCATGACCTGAGCTGAAGGCAGTCGCTTAAGTAACTGAGCCACCCAGGCGCCCCAAATTTCTTTTTTTATGTACCAACTACGCCAGGATCATGACCTGAGCTGAAGGCAGTCGCTTAAGCAACTGAGCCACCTAGGCACCCCAAAATTTCCTTTTTTAATGTACCAACTACATGAATATCTATCAAGCCCAAAATATACTCACAATTAATTTCTTATCTTTTTTTTTGAGTCTTTTTTTTTTTTTTTCGTGAATGTACTCAGTATTAAGACAGTTATATAAGAAAACTTTTTGATCCCTGATCTGGAGTACATGTAGTTCTTCAGGAAGTGAAACAAAAATGGAAATGTATTGACTGAAGAAGATCTAGGGTGATTCTAGAGGTTAAATCTGAAAATATAGCAAAAATTGAATGTCTGTCATTTTGCAGACATCACATTATTTCATTCAGTTTTTAATACATTTGTTTGAAAGCTACTGTGCACCATATAAATCTCAGGAATAGCAAAGTGAGAATAATAAAGAGCTATTTATATTTATTTAAATATATAAAAAATTATTTTAGGAAACTGACCCAATCCATGAGGCTAATCGATTAGGCAAATTAGAGATTAAAAAATCTCTTTAAATTAATTTTTCAAATGGGCAAAATCCCAATCTTGTATCATATCATAAGACAATAAGAACACTACAGAATAATATCAAGACTGCAGTGAGATTTTAGAATATACTTATCTAAAATTAAAATTCAAGCCTTCTTTTGTACATAATTAATTTAATAAGATTTTTCACTAGCATAGTTTCCCCCACAGTAAGGTAGCTCATACACCTTTCAGGACCCAGCAAAATCATTACTTATTGTATAATTACAGTAATCATTATAATACCTTGTCAATTTTCTAGGTATCAGAAACTGTGCTATATATTTTATTTTTCTTTATGTTCATTTTCAGCCTAAAAGGAGAGTCACTACCATAAATTTTCACATGTAGGTGCTGATGGTCAGAGAGGTTAAAATATACTGATTTTTTTCCATATATGGAGGAACTGGAACTTAGTCCTAGGATACATATGTATGACTATACACCTATGCATCTTTTCTGGTCTTTTCTAGTGTGAGTCTCTGAAAACCGAAGGAAGCCAAGAGATGGAGTGACAAAAATGCACTTCACTGTTCAGTTCTAATTGACTCAGGACAAAAGAATAAACTGCTAAAAAATAAATCAAAATCATTTCACTCATGTGGAATCTAAAAAATAAAAAAGACAAATGAGTAAACAAGCCTATAAGAAGTAGAATCAGACCTAAAAACACAGAGAACAAACTAATGGCTACCAGAAGGGAGGTTAGGGGGAGGGTTTGGCAAAATGAGAGATGAAGGCTACCAGTTATAGAATGAGTAAATCTTGGGTATGAAAGGCACAGCATAGGGAATGTAGTCAATGATGTTGTAATAATGTTTCATGGGACAGAGAGCGGTCACACTTGTTCGTAAGGCCAGCATAACATGGAGAGAAGATGAATCACTGTGTTATACAGCTTAAACTAATGTAACATTGTATGTCAACTATGGTTTAAAAACATGAGAAAAAAAAAGAAACATGAATGAAAAAAAAAAAAAACCTGAAAAAATAATTTATAAAGACCTGCTATAAAACATTGTTCTTATACTTAAAAATACTTTAAGGTATTGTAATGATTTGTTAAAAGGGTAATCTCATGCTAAATATTCTTACCACAATTAAAAGAAGGTAAAAAATGTAATAGTTGAAAATGTATGGTGAAATATTAATGAAAATATTGGACCTTGTATTTAAACAATGTATGTGATTACCTTGTTAAAATTCTACTTTTCTCTATACAGAAAAATAATATTAATGTTTCACTATAAGCTAGCTATTCAAAGTCCTTTTAAATATCTTTTTAAAGAGTATGTATTTAAACATGGACAATATATTTAGCTTGTGATAGATTACATTTCCACTCATAAGCAGTCACACTTCAATGTAGCTAATGCATATTGATTTTCAAATAAACTGCTACAGGTGAGAATAATGCCACATTGTTCTAGGAATAAAACAAGGAAATTTAAATAGTATAAGCTATTTTTACCTATTAAAATTTACATATGGATCAAAAACTACTTTAGTCACCAGAAAATAGCAAGAGTTATATCATGTTCATAGATAGAAATCAAGTACATGTATCCAAATTTATAAATGTGCTAGATCATTCATAATATTGGTTGCAGATATAAGAACAAGCTTAAAAGGAACCACTTTGTGTATCCTGGTTTAGTAATTTTGGACCCATTTATCCATTGATTTTTTATTATTTTTATAAACTTATTGAAATGTAATTAATATATGGTACTATATACAATTTTAAAGCCTCCAGTGTTTTTAATACATTAACACAGTTGTGTATCTATCACCATAATGAATTTTAGAATATTTTTTCATCATCTAAAAAAGAAACCCTGTACCCATTAGCAGTTACTTCTCTTTACCTCATTTCTCCATGCCTAGACAACCACTAATCTATTTTCTGTATTTATGGTCATTTCCTAAAATAGGAACAGTTTTTATGACTGGTTAATTTTACTCAGCTTCATGTTTTCCAAGTTCTTCGTGTTGCAGCATCATATTAATATTTCATTTATTTTTGATTATTGAATAATATTCCACTGTATAACTATAGCATATTTTTTCCATCCGTTCATAATTTAATGGACATTTTGGATTGTTTTTGCTTTTTGTCTAATATGAATAACAATGTTAACATTCATATACAAGTTTTTGTGGGGCCATATGGTTTTATTACTTTATTGTATATACCTAAGAGTAAAATTTTTGGTCAAATGGTAATTATATGTTTAACATTGGATGAACTGCCAAGATGTTTTCCAAAGTAGTGTATAGTTTTATATTTAAAGCATGAAATTTCCAATTTCTCCAAATCCTTGTCAACAGTTGTTATCTGTCTTTTGTTTGTAGTCATTTTGTAGTATTAACTGATATATCATTGTGGGTTTAATTTGTATTTACCAAATACCTAATGACATTGAGCATCTTTTCATGTATTTATTGGGGTTTGTACATCTCTTTTAGAGAAGTGTCTATTTAATTCCTTTATTTGTCAATAGAATTATTTGTCTTTTTGTTGAATTGAAAGTATTTATATATATTCCAGATGGAAGTCCTTTATTAGATGTATTATTTGAAATATTTTCTCCCATTCTTGAACTTTTTTATTGATGTATACTTGACATATAATATTATATTATTTTCAGGTATACAGCATAGGGGGTTGACAATTCTTTATGTTATGCTTGCTCACCATGGTAAGAGACAGATAAGACCATCTGTCACCATATAAAGTTATTATATTATTATTGAGTGTATTCTTTATGCTGTACTTTTTACCTTCATGCCTTATTTATTTTATAACTGGAATTTTGTGCCTCTTAATCCCATGTGCCTGTACCACCCATCCCCCACCCACCTCTCTTCCAGCAACCACTCATTTATTTTATGTATTCACGAATCTGTTTCTGATTTGTTTTTAGATTTCATATATATAGGTGAAATCATATGGTATTAGTCATTCTCTCCCTGAATTATTTCACTTAATATAATATATTCTAGGTTCATTGATATTGCTGCAAATGGCAAAATTTCATTTTTTTACGACTGAGTAATCAAATTTTCTTTATCCATTCATTTATGAATGGATACTTCGTGGCTATTGTAAATAGTGCTGACGTAGAGGTGTAAATGTAGAAGTCATATAACTTCTTGAATTAGTGTTTTTTGTTTGGTTGGTTGTTTTTGTTTGTTTGTTTGTTTGTTTGCTTTGGGTAAATAGCAGTAGAATTACTCAATCCTAATTCAGTAATTTATCATTTAAATTTTTAATTTTTTGAGGAACCTCCATATTGTACCGTAGTGGTTCACATCAACTTACATTTCCATCAATGGTGCAAAAGATCCCCTTTTCCCCACATCCTCACAAACACTGGTTATTTCTTGTCTTTTTGTTACTAGGCATTCTGATTGGTGTAAGGTGATACATTATTGTGGTTTGAATTGTAATTCCCTGATTACTGACATTGAACATTTTTTATGTGTGTAGTGGACATTTATGTCTTCTTTGGAAAAATGTTTATTCAAATCTTCTGACCATTTTTAAATTTATTATTAGTTTTTCTGGCACTATGTTGTAGGATATACATTTTGGATAGTAACCACTTATTAGATATCTCATTTTCAGATCCCTTCTTTCTTTCAATAACTGTCATCTTGTTTTGTTAATGGTTTCCTGTGTGTGCAAAAGCGTTTTAGTTTGATGTGGTCTCAATGGTTTATTTTTGCTCTTGTTTTTCTGACTTCAAGAGATCTATCCAGGAAAATGTTGTTAAAATAAATCTCTAAGAGATTACTGCCTTTTTTTTAAAGGACATTTATGGTTTTAGGTCTTATACATAGGTTTTTAAAGCATTATGACTTTATTTTTGTGTATGATGTAAGAAGGTGGTCCACTTTCATTCACTCTTTTGCATGTGGTTTTCCAGTTTTCCCAGTATTTATCAAAGAGATTGTCTTTTACTTATTACATAGTATTGCCTCCTTTTTTGAAGATTAATTGATGGTGTAAGGTTAGATTTATTCCTGGGCTTTCTACTCTGTGCCAATGATCTCTGTGTCTGTTTTGGGCTAGTACTTTACTGCTATGATTACTGTAACTTCATAGTATAGCTTAAAATCTGGGATTATGATACCTTCATCTTCATTTTCTTGTCAAGGTTGTTTTGTCTTTGCGGGGTCTTTTATGATTTCATACAAACTTCAGGATTATTCTAGCTCAGTGAAAAATACTAATGGTATTTACTGGAGAATGAATTGAATTTGTAGATTGCTTTGGGTAGCATGGACATTTTGACAGTACTAATTCTTCCAATCAATGAACACAATGTATCTTTCTATTTGTGTTCTTTTCAATTGTGTTTTTCCACCAATGTCTTATAATTTTCAAAGTATAGGTCTTTTCCTCTTTGGTCAAATTTATACCTAGGTATTTTATTATTTTTGATGCATTTATAAATGGGATTTTTTAAAAATTCTCTTTGGCTACTTATTACTATATAGAAATGCAATGAATTTCTGTATTTTAACATTGTGTCTGGCAACTTTATGGAATTCATTTATTCTAATAGTTTTTTTTGTGTGTGGAGTCATATTAGGCCATCTGTGATTAGTGGAAGTTTTACTTTTTTCTTACAAATTTGGATGACTTTTAATGCTTTTTCGTATCTGATTGAAGTGGCTTAGACTTTCAGCATTATGTCAAATAAAAGTGGCAAGAGTAGACATCCTTGGCTTGTTTTGATATTAGAGGAAAAGCGCTCAGTTTTTCACCATTGAATGCGATAGTAGCTGTGGCTTTGTCATATATAGTCTATTTTGTTAGGTTATGCTACTTCTAAACCCACTTTGTTGAGAGTTTTTAGCATTGACAGATGTTGAATTTTGTTAAATGATCTTTCTACATCTATTTATATGATCATAGGAATTTAATCCTTTATTTTGTTAAACTGAGAAATCATGATCATATTGTAATATTAAATCATCCTTATTTTCCTGGAATAAATCACAGTGGATTTTGATGAATGATCCTTTTAATGTAATCATTAAATTCATTTCGCTATTTTTTGAAGATTTTTGTATCCATCTTGACCAGGAATATTGACCTGCTATTTTCTGTTTTTATAGTATCTGTCTGGTTTTGATATTGGGGTAATGCTGGCGACAGAATGAATTGAGAAGCTTTCTTTATTCTTCTATTTTTTTTTTGTTTGTTTGTTTGCTTGTTTTTGCATAGTTGAAAAAGCTAGGGCTAGGTATTACCTTGTCTTTAAATGCTTGTGCAAGTTTATCTGTGAAGCCATCTGGTATTGAGCTTCTGTTTGTTGGGAGGCTTTTTTTTATTACTAATTCAATTTTGTGACTAGTAATTGGTCTGTTCAGATTTTCTATTTCTTCCTGATCCAATATTTGAAGATTGTATGTTTTGGGGAATTTATTCATTTCTTCTAGATTATACAGTTTGTTGGCATATAATTTTTTATAGAGGCCTCTTATAATACACAGCATTTCTGTGTGTTGGATGTCACATCTCTCTTATTTCTGATTTATTTGAGTCTTTATTCTTTTTAATGAGTCTGGCTAGTGGCTATCAATTTTGCTTATTCTTTCAAAGAAGAAGCTCTCACTTTCATTGATCTTTTCTATTTTTTTCTCCATTTATTTTCACTCTGAATTATTGCCTTTCTTCTACTAATCTTGGCCTTCTTTTTCCCCAAGGTCCCTTAGGTGTAAGGTTAGATTGTTTGAGATCCTCGTTTCTTAAGGTAGGCCTGTATCATCATAAAACTTCATTTTAGAACTGCTTTTGCTATGTGCCAAAGGTTTTGAATTGTTGTGTTTCTTTTTCCATTGTCTCCAGGTTTTTATTAATTTTATTTTTGATTTCTTCATTGACCCATTATTTGTTCAGTAGCATGTTGGTTACCCTCTATGGGTTTATTCTTTCTATTTTTTTTTCCCTTATAATTGATTTCTAGTTTCACTGTGGTTGGAAAAAAAATGCTGGATATATCAATCTTCTTAAATTTATTGTTACTTATTTTGTTGTCTAATGTGGGATTCTCTGGGAAAATGTCCCATGTGCACTTAAAAAGAATGCTTATTCTTATGTTTTTAGATAAAATGTGTCTGTTAAATCCATCTGGTCTAAAAAAAAAATCCATTTGGTCTAATATATTGTTCAAAGTCACTGTTTTCTTACTGATTTTCTTTCTGGATGATCCATCCATTAATGTATGTGGGGTGTTAAAATCCTTACTGTTGTAGTACTTTCAAATTTTCCCTTTATGCTTGTTAATATTTGCTTTATATATTTAGGTGCTCCTATCTTGGGCACAGATACTTAAAAATGTTATATCCTCTTTTTAGATTGATTCATTGTTTTGTAATATCCTTTGACTTTAGCTAGTCCTTGTTTTTAAAGTCAATTTTGTCTGATTTAAGTTTTGCTCCCCATCTTTGTTTTTATATTTTTGCTTCCATTTACATAGAATAATTTTATCCATCTCTTCATTTTCAGTCCTTACGTATCTTTATATCGGAAGTGAGTGTCCTGTAGGCAGCATATAAATGGGTCCTGTGTTTTTGTTTGTTTTGTTTTTGTTTTTTATCCATTCACTCACTCCTTGTCTTTTGATTGGAAAATTTAAACCATTTACAGTTAAGGTTGATATTGATAGATATCTATTTACTGTCATTTTGTTCACTGTTTTCTGTTTGTGTTTGTAGTTGTCTTTTCCTTTGTTCTTTTTCTCTTTTCCTTGTAATCGATTTTTTAGTGTTACACTTAGATTTCTTCAACTCTATTTTTTGTGTATTTGTGATAGGTTTTCAGTTTGTGTTATCATGAGGTTCATATATAACATTTTAAGTATATAGCAGTCTGTTAAATTGATTGCCATGTAAGCACTACATTTAATCCCACCTCTACATTTTATGTACATGATATCATTGTTTACATCTTTTTATTTGTTAATCTATTAGCTTTTTTGGTTATCAATTTTACTAACTTTATTTTTTAATTATCATTCTCATTTTATAAGTGATTGATTTACTACTTTTACTGTGTTTTCTTTTCATGGTTTTCTTCTAATTATGGACTTTCTTTTCCTTAAATAAATGTGTTTAAAATTTATTTTTTTTTTAAAGATTTTATTTATTTATTGACAGAGACAGAGATCACAAGTAGGCAGAGAGGCAGGCAGGGAGAGATGAGGAAGCAGGCTCCTGCTGAGCAGAGAGCCCTACGCTGGGCTCCATCCCAGGACCCTGAGATCATGACCTGAGCCGAAGGCAGAGGCTTTAACCCACTGAGCCACCCAGACGCCCTAACATTTATTTTAAGTTCAGTTTAGTGGTGATTAACTTCTTTAACTTTTGTTTGTCTGGGAAAATTTATCTTTCCTTCAATTCTGAATGATAGTCTTGCCAAATAGAGTATTACTTGTTGCAGGGATTTTTTTGTTTGTTTGTTTTTTGTTTTTTTTTTTTCTTTCAGTACTTTGAATGTATCATGCCATTCTTTCCTGACCTGCACAATTTCTCTGAAAAATCAGCTAATAAGACTTATGGGGTTTCCTTTTACATAACTAGTTACTTTTTTCTTGCTGCCTTTAAAATTCTATATCTTATTATTTCACACTCTCATTTTTGTGTTTTCTGGTGTGGATATCCTTCGGTTTATCTTGTTTGGGGGTTTCTGTGCTTCCCAGAACTGAATTTCTGGGTTTTGTTTTTTTGTTTTTTTATCCTAGGTTATGGATATTTTTTTTCCTATTATTTCTTCAGGTAAGTTTTATGCCCCTTTTACTGTTTTCCTTCTGGGATCTCTATAATGTGCATATTAGAATGCTTGATGTTATCCTAAATGCATCTTAACCTGTATGTATTATTATTATTTTTTTTTCTTTTTGCTGTTAGCTTGGGTGCTTTCCATTATCATGTCTTCCAGATCGCTGATTCATTCTTCTGCTAATCTGTTGATTTCCTCTAGTGCAGTTTTCATTTCAGTTATTATATTCTTCAACTTCAATTGGTTCTTTTTTTTAATATTTGCTATCTGCTTGTTGAAGTTCTCACTGAGTTCATCCAGTTTTCTCTGAAGTCTGGTGAGCATCTTTATGACCATTATTTTCAACTCTTTCTCAGGTAGATTGTTCATCCTTTTTGCTTACTCATTTTTCTGAATGTTTGTATTATTCTTCCATTTCAAGCATATTCATCTGTTCTGTCATTTTGTTTGGTTTTCTGCATTTATTTCTATGAATGAGATGAAATAGCTACCTCTCCTCACCTTGAAGGAGTTTCCTTGTATAGGAATATCCTCTGTAGAGAAGCATTTGCCTGAAAAATTTAGCTGGATCTGAATCCTACTTGGGCTGGTCCCATGTTACTTGACATAGAGGTTTGTTAATTGTAGAATTACAATCACTGTAGCTGAAGTCAGTGTCAACCAAGAGGGTCCTTGGGTGCTTTGCAACCATGCTGGCTTGGTGTGACAACTGGAGGCATAAAGAACAAAGGCCAGTGTTGTCTTTTGGCCATGGTGGGACAGCTAGGATTCAGGTGGGCACTGGTACAAGGACTACCTTGGGGGGATATCTGGAGCAGGTGTGGACTAGTGGCCTATGGCTCACTGAAGCAACAGATGGGCTAATGTGCCTAGACTTTGTTTCCATCTGTGCTATTGAGCTGGGGTGAATGTAAATGATGGCCCTTACTAGCAACCCACACACACACACACCAGAGAGAAGGTTCCAGGAGTTTCCGAACATTTGGCAGATCATCTAAAGTTAGTGATTAGATTTCCTTCATTATTAGTTTAGTTTCCCTCTCAATCATGGCTTTTTCGCTGTCCCCAAAAGTCCCTAATTTTACAAGCAAGTACCTCAGTACTGTCCCTCCCCAGTGCAATTCACAGCATTGGGATGTGATTCCCATCATTGCTCTGTCTTGATCTTTCTTGATGTTCTCTATGTAATTCCTCTATCCCTTGTTGTTGATGAAACTTTTCAATCAGCCCTCAGCTCTTCCTTATGAATAATTGCTCATATGTAGCTATAAATTGAGTGTGTCCATGTGAAAAGATGAGCTCGGGGTCTTCCTATGACACCATAGTGGACCCCTGTTTCTGAAGGGAAAATTCTTTCTTTTTGCTGAAGATATTTGAGGAACAATATTTTTAGATTTTAATGAAAAATATTTTTGTTTTATTTTTCTTTTCTAATTCGTGATTTTGGTGGATTTTCTAAGAATGCTTTGCTATGCATGATCCATAATCATGAATACTTACTACTAATATTTTTTCACAAGTTTCATACTTTTAGGTTTTACATTTATACCTATAATCCATTATGAATTAATTTTTGTTTATGGTGTAAGGAAGTGGTCTAACCTTATTTTTTTGGAGGTGTATATTCAGTTGTCTCCCCATCACTGTTATTTTTTGCCCACTGAATTGTGTTTGTGACCTTGGTGGAAATCATTTATTTCTTATGTTACAAATATTCATTGTAAATTCCCTGAATGGTATGAAAACATTTCTAGGATTTTTGAGGTCTATTTTAAAAATAGTAATTTAAATAGAAGAGACATTTATAGTCTGATAACTTTTGTTAAATGGTTACCAATATGGCGGTTGTGAGGCTAACTAGGACATCTGACCCTAGGTGAGCCCAACAATATTAACATTTCTCAGAACTCGGAGCTGGAAAACACCCAACCAGCCCTGGCCCATTACAAAGCCATAATAACTCACCCCACTGTCCTATTGTGCATAACCAGCTACTCCCTCTTCTGTAAAAGAATAAGCTTATTGTTGTCAATTTGCTATTGAATGGAGACATGTCCACCTGGATATGTTCTGTTCCTTTGGAGACATACCCATCAGGATATGTTTTGTTTCTTTGGAGACATACCCACCAAGGTTTGTTTAATTTCTTTGGAAACATGCCCACCAGGGCAGGTTTCCTCTCTTTAAAAACCCAGGCTGCAGAGACTGGACTCTAGTGAGTGGTTACTAGCCAGCTATAATAAACCTCTCATTTTTTTTAACTCTTAATGGTGTCAGCGGTGATTCACTGAGCATGCCCTATAATACTTTAAAACAGAGAAATATAAAAAAATCCACAGGATTGCATACAAAAATTTTTTTCTAAAAAAGACACTAATTCTGAAACTGATTCTTGAGTTATTTTAGTAAAAAAATAATAATACCATGTGCAAAGACATAAATGTGTGACAGAATGTGTCATGTTCAGAAACAGGTGTTAGGTATTGCTGGAAGATAATTTATGTGTCTGGAGGGTAAGTTCCGAGAAACAAATAAAATATGGTACTTCTTGTATGTCATCCTAAGGAGTCATTCAGATGTTAGAGAATACAAAAGCAGAAATGTGACATGGAGTGCACATTTTAGAAACATCATTCTAAAGCTTTGTAAGAGGACTGTAACATTGGGGTGAAGAACAGCAGCTACAAGAAATAAAAAAATAGTGAAAAGACAGCAGCAAATGTGACAAAAATAAAGTCATGTATATATTTATAACTATATCTGTAATATCCATTGGATGTGGATAATAGATATACCCTTTAAATATATTTAACAAATTATATTAAGGATAGAAAACAAATTGTTTTCAGTAACAGATTGGACATACAGTCTTCCACACATAGGAGCAGTAGAATTTTGCTGTTGTGAAGTTTCCCATTTATGTGAATTTGTACAATATTGATATTATGTAGAATATAGTAAAAAAGGATATTTTAATTTCCTGAAAAATCTACCACATGCACCACAAATAAATGTATAGAGTACAAATAAAAAGGGTTAGTATGGAATATTAAAATCACTAATGATGGATACCAAGGAAGGAAAAGAGAAATAATAATACTGAACAGATCATGACAACAGAAAACAGAAAACAGAACAAAGGGGAAAAGTGGAAAGGAACTAACAAGATGGTAAACTTAATTTCAACAGTTTCAATAATTATAGAAAATACAAATAAACAACCAAAAAATTTAAATAAAGACAGATCTTATTTTACTTTTTTAGATATTTTGGCTATGCCTTAACTAGATTAAAAGAAAATAAGATTTGTAAAGAAAATTATGTCTTTTATTAGAATTTTTCCTATAATCTAATTTTAACCTAGATTCAGGTACATTCCTTACTCTCCCATCAAAGGATATAACATGCAGAGGCTGTCAGGATGGAAAACAAGGCCAGTCCTAGTTAATATATATATAACTTTATATGCAAAATTTCAGACAAGTTTGAAAATAAGAGAATGAAAAAAATGGCCAATATTAAACATATAAAATCAAGTTTAGTATTAGCAGAAATAAAGAAAATAATCTCAGAATGATAGTGTGAATTACAGTAGAATATTGTGTTCCAAAAATAATATCCATCTAGCAGAAGACTTCTATATATAAAAGAAGTAATTGATTTTTTTAAAATAGAAAACTCTATAAGCATAATTTAGTTGTATTTTCTCCAAAATTTGTGAAAGAAATTGACAAAAAGTACGGGTATTGGCTGTTTGAATACATCTGATGATCCACTTAGCAAATCTGTTATTTATGGGGTGTACCCAGGTGGCTTTGTCAGTTAAGCATCCTGCTCTTATGTCTCAGGTCGTAATCTCAGAGTCATGAGATCTAGCCCCATGTGAGGCTCCATATTTGGTCTGGAACTTGCTTAAGATTATTTCTCTCTGTCTCCCTCTGCTCATCCCTACTGCCCCCCACCATTGTCTTTCTCCCTCTCTCTCTCTCTCAAAAAAAAAATATTGCTATTTATAGAACACTGTACCAAACAGATTTAGATTATATGGTTTTCAGGTATGTATCTTAGTTTAATAAATAGAAAGTTATAAATTGGGCCATGAAAAATGTTTATAAACCTCAAAGGATCAAAGTCATAGATTGTTCTGTTTTCTGACATCAAATCAGCATTCAACAACAATAAGGTATCTAGAAAATTTCTATATGTTTACAAATTAAACATCACCTTCTAGATAACCTATGAAACAAACAGGAAATCATGAAGGAAATTGGAAAATTTTATTTACCACACAATCAAATTAAAATAACCATACAATCAAATTCTTGGGATAAAATTAAAACATTATTTAAAAAATTCTTTATGCTTGTCATACTGCATACATGACAAAAGAAATATTCAATATCAATGGATGTGGATACAAACTTCCACATTAAAATATTAGAATGAGAAGTGGATAGTAAACGCAGAGCATATAGAAGAAAGGCAATAATAAAGACTCGAGTGGAAATTAGTGAATTTTAAAGTAGAGAAGCAATAAAACATAGAGAATAGTATGTTTTATTTGTTATTAAAAGATTAAATATTTAAATTAAGAAACACTATCAATTATTAGTATCAGACAAGGAAGAAGCTAAGTCAAATATACCAATATTAAAATGGTAATTAATGAATATTATAAATAATTTTATACCAAAAAATTGACATCCATGGGGCACCTGGGTGGCTCAGTTCGTTAAGTGACTGCCTTCAGCTCAGGTCATGATCCTGGAGACCCAGGATGGAGTCCCACATCAGGCTCCTTGCTCAGCGGGAAGCCTGCTTCTCCCTCTCTCACTCCCCCTGCTTGTGTTCCCTCTCTCACTATATTTCTCTCTGTCAAATAAATAAAATCTTTAAAAAAAAAATTGACATCTTTAATGAAATAAGAAAAGGTTATAGGAAAACAATACTTTTTTAATCTAACAAAAGATGGATTTGAAAGTATGACTAGCATTCTAATTATCAAAATAATTAAATTCATATTTAAAAAATTTTCACAAATTTATGGCCAGATCCAAACAACTAAACTTGTGAATTTTATCATATCAATTTGAAAGCATTACTGTTTTAAACAAAGTTTTATGAAATAGAGAACATTTCCAACTCATTTAATGTGTATAAAGATTTTATGCTAATACTTGACAAAGATATTATAAGAAATGAAAATTACAGATTTATAACACATAAATTTAACTATAAAAACAATAGAATATTAAAATTTTAATAATTTTTTAAAGATTTTATTTATTTATTTGACAGAGAGAGATCACAAGTAGGCAGAGAGGCAGGCAGAGAGCAGAGGAAACAGGCTCCCTGCTGGTCAGAGAGCCAGACATGGGCCTCAATCCCAGGACCCCGCGATCATGACTGGAGCAGAAAGCAGAGGCTTTAACCCACTGAGCCACCCAGATGCCCTAGAATATTAAAATTTTAATTTTATAATGTAAAGCACTGTGAGGAGATTATCCTACTCATGGGATTGGCTTGAATTTAGAAAACATTGCTAAAATGCATCATCTTGGTAGAATAAAGGAGCAAAACAACATATCATATCAACATCCAGAAAAGTGTTGAAATGTATTTAACTGCCATCTATCATAATTAAAATAAAATGCAGAGTTTTATATATTTAATCACTTTTAGTACTTTATATCATTTTGCCTATATTTTGCAATGTATTAACATAACATATTGATTTATAATTTTATCTGCAATGTTTATATTTATTCTTTTAAGTTCTTTTTTTTTTATTATCTCTCTTTTTTTTTTTTTATTGTTACTAAATTTTTTTTTTCCAGTGTTTCAAGATTCATTCCCCATTCCCCATACCCAGTGCTCCCCGCTTTAGGTGTCCCCAGTACCCACCACCAGGCTCTCCCATCCCTCCACCCCCCTCCCTCCAAGTCCCTCAGTTTGTTTCTGTGTTCAAAATCTCTGTTGTTTCGTTTCCCTCCCTAGATTACCCTAGTTCCCATTTGCTTTCCTTCT